>MU779589.1:50684-72470 GCA_026770625.1 Nicotiana glauca | reverse complement strand
GATTATTTTCAAGGTTGTAATTCGGATTTCTATGTTCCGTCCGTTTGGATGAGTCAAACCTTGTTATCTTACAAATTTCAACGAAATGCAATTTCTTTCTTTCTTCATTCCTGATAGCTTTTATTTTGTTTTTTTCTCTTTCTTGTACAATCCATTTTATGCTGATTTCAATGATGTGTCATGCATGAGGAGTTCCCTGCCTAGTCTCGATAATCAATGTGAAATAGTAATACAAGAAATTGAATGTGATGATGAGTTGGAGTATGATGACGAGGAGGCTTTGGAAGAAATTAGTAAAGAATTGAGTCAATATGAGGAAAAACCCAAACCTAATTTGAATGACACAGAGGCAATCAATTTGGGGGATCAAGAAAATGTTCAAGAAACAAAAACAAGTGTCCATTTAGAAGCCTCGCTCAGGGAAGAGTTGATCAAGTTGTTGTTTGAATACAAGAATATCTTTGCATGGTCATACGATGATATGCCGGGTCTGAGTACTGATTTGGTGGTCCACAAATTGCCCACTTATTCGGAATGCCCTCCTGTCAAGCAGAAGTTGAGGAAATTTAAGACAGATATCAGTGTGAAAATCAAAGAAGAAGTCAATAAGCAGTTTGAGGCAAAGGTCATACGGGTTACCCGATATCCCACCTAGTTAGCCAATGTTGTGCCTGTGCCAAAGAAAGATGTAAAGACCAGAGTGTGTGTTGACTATTGTGATCTTAATAAGGCAAGCCCAAAAGACAATTTCCCTCTACCAAACATTCATATACTGATTGACAATTGTGCCAAACATGAGATTGGATCTTTCGTGGATTGTTATGCGGGCTATCACTAGATTTTGATGGATGAGGAAGACGCGAAAAAGATGGCATTTATTATGCCTTGGGGAACCTACTGTTATAGAGTTATGCCGTTTGGGCTGAAGAATGCAGGGGCAACATATATGAGGGCGATGACCACCATGTTCCATGATATGATACATCGAGAGATTGAAGTCTATGTGGATGATGTAATTATAAAGTCAATAAAGCAGTGCGATCATGTTAAAGACCTGAGGAAGTTTTTCCAGAGGTTTCGCAGGTACAATCTTAAACTTAACCCGACAAAGTGTGCATTTGGGGTCCCGTCATGAAAGTTGTTGGGGTTTGTGGTAAGCTGACGTGGTATTGAATTAGACCCGTCTAAAATCAAAGCCATCCAGGAATTGCCTCCGCCAAAGAGCAAGAAAGAAGCGATGAGTTTGCTCGGCAGGTTGAATTATATCAGCAGGTTCATTGCTCAGCTTACATCAACTTGCGAGCCTATTTTTAAGTTGCTGAAGAAAGATGTTGCAGTCAAATGGACAGATGAATGTCAGGCAGCATTTGACAAAATTAAGGAGTATTTGGCCAATCCGCCTGTATTGGTTCCGCCCGAGCCAGGAAGACCTCTGATCTTATCTGGCTGTGTTGGATAATTCTTTTGGCTGTGTGCTGGGGCAGCATGATGTTACGGGAAAGAAAGAGCAAGCAATTTACTACCTCAGCAAGAAGTTCACACCTTACAAGATAAAATACACTCAATTGGATAGGACGTGCTGTGCTTTGACCTGGGTGGCACAGAAGTTGAAACATTATTTGTCAGCATATACCACTTATCTCATCTCCCGACTGGATCTGTTGAAGTATATTTTTCAGAAGCCCATGCCCACAGGAAGGCTGGCTAAGTGGAAAATCCTGCTCACAAAATTTGATATTATTTATGTGACCCGTACTGCGATGAAAGCACAAGCAGTGGCTGATCACCTAGCGGAGAATCCAGTTGATGATGAATATGAACCGTTGAAAACATATTTTCTTGATGAGGAGACAATGCATATCGAGGAATCAGAACAAGATGAAAAACCTGTTTGGAAGATGTTCTTTGATGGGGCTGCCAATAATAAAGGCGTTGGGATAGGAGTGGTACTTATTTCAGAGACAGGGCAACATTACCCTATTACAGCTCAGCTTTGCTTCTTTTGCACCAACAATATGGCTGAATACGAGGCATGTATCTTAGGTTTGAGGATGGCTGTAGATATGGGTGTCCAAGAGATCTTGGTCATGGGCGACTCGGATCTTTTGGTACATCAAATTCAAGGTGAATGGGAAACACGGGACTTAAAACTCATACCATATTGGCAGTGTCTGCATGAACTCTGTCAATGGTTTCAGTCAATGGAATTCAAGCACATTCCGAGGATTCACAATGAAGTTGACGATGCTTTGGCCACTTTGGCGTCAATGTTGCATCATCCGGATAAGGCTTATGTGGACCCATTACATATTCAAGTCCGAGATCAACATGCTTATTGTAATATGGTGGAAGAAGAACTTGATGGTGAACCATGGTTTCATGATATTAAAAAATACCTCAAAATGGGAGTATATCCGGTACAGGCCACATGGGACCAAAAGAGAGCTATTAGACGCTTAGCAAGCGGATTTTTCTTTAGCGGAGGAGTGTTGTACAAAAGAACTCCAGATCTTGGTTTATTAAGGTGCATGGATGCTAAACAGGCTACAACTATCATGACCGAGGTACATGCAGGAGTTTGTGGACCTCATATGAGTGGGTATGTAGTGGCCAAAAAGATTCTTCGAGTAGGATATTATTGGCTCACTATGGAACGAGACTGTATCAGTTTCGTACACAAGTGTCATCAGTGTCAAGTACATGGAGATTTGATTCATTCTCCTCCATCTGAGTTACACGCAATATCGGCACCATGGCCCTTATTTGCTTGGGGAATGGACGTTATTGGGCCGATCGAGCCAGCAGCATCTAATGGGCGCAGGTTTATTCTGGTACAATAGATTATTTTACTAAGTGGGTTGAGGCGAAAACTTTCAAATCAGTGACCAAAAAGCAGTGGTTGATTTTGTGCATGCAAATATTATTTGCCGGTTTAGATGGTGCCAATCTCAATAGTCATCTGATGGCGGAGACATGTCAGAAGTTTAAAATCATACACCGCAATTCCACACCATATCGTCCTAAGGCAAATGGAGCAGTCGAGGCAGCTAATAAGAATATCAAAAAAATACTTCGGAAAATGGTGGAAGGATCTAGACAGTGGCATGAGAAACTACCTTTTGTATTGCTATGATATCGCACTACCGTTCGCACTTCGATAGGGGCGACTCCTTATTCATTGGTGTACGGTACGGAGGCAGTGATACCTGCAGAAGTTGAAATACCCCCCCTTCGGATTATTGCAGAAGCAGAAATTGATGATGATGAATGGGTCAAAGCTCGTTTAGAACAATTGAGTTTGATTGATGAAAAGATATTGGCAGCGGTATGTCATGGACAGTTATACCAACAGAGAATGGCAAGAGCTTATAACAAGAAAGTGCGTCCGCGGAAATTTGAAGTCGGTCAATTGGTATTGAGGCACATCTTACCCCACTGGGCTGAAGCAAAAGGAAAGTTCGCTCCTAACTGGCAGGGGCCGTTTGTTGTAACACGAGTGTTGTCCAATGGTGCATTATATCTAACAGATATGGAAGGAAAATGTGTAGAAATGGCTATCAACTCTGATGCAGTCAAGAGATATTATGTATGATTTCTTTATCTTTATGTATCTGATTATATTTGACATGTTTTGAGATTGAAATGATGAAGGCATTTTGTTCTGCTATCCAAACATTTTATCCTTTGTTATCCCTTTGAGCCTTGTTATTTTCTTTCGTATCCTTCTTTCGGAATCAACAACAAATTTCAAAGATCAAACAAGAAAAGAAAAGAAGAAGAAGAAAAGAGAAAAGAAAAGAAGAAAAGGAAAAAGAAAGAAAAAGAAAAGAAAAAGAGAAAAAAAAAGAGAAAAAAAGAAAAAAGAAAAGAAAAGAAAGAAAAGAAAGAAAAAGAAAATGAAAAAGAAGAAAATAAAGAAAAGAAAAAAAAGAAAAGAAAAGAAAAGAAGCAAAGAAAGAAGAAGAATGGAAGGAAAGAAACATCGCAACAATGAAGCGATTTTATGACCTGAACTACGTTTGACTTGATCCCAAAAGGGTACGTAGGCAGCCTCACTGAGGTTCAGTCACAACCAAAGAAAAGTCCAAGAATCCCCAAGTATGAAACTGGGGCAGAAGTTATGAAAGATATGATTCCGAAAGTTGTAATTTTTCNGAAATGAAAATGAGAGAGTCTTATTGGTGAAAACCCTCACGGGCACCGTAAGGCGAAAGTGAGTTTTCAGATGGGCAATTGAAGGAAGTCTGTAGTTGAAAGGTGTTTGAAACATGGCAAAACAAGCAAGGTTTGGGTTTTGGTGAAAGCCGGGTTGTGAAAGTATGGAACGGCAAATGTGGCAATTGACAGTTGATTGTTTGGATAGACTAGGCTGGTCAATCCAAAATGCATGACACGATCAATGGAATCGGCCTTTCCACTCAGATAAGTCCTATCCCCTTTCTCTTTACTACAACTCATTCATTTTCAGAGTCTTTCTATCCTCAAAATCTTCGAGGTCATTGCATTTCATTTTTCTTGAAGTCTGTCTATAAGACGTTTCAGTCAAGGCTAACTACCAGCTTCCCAGTTGTATGGCATAACGAGATCGTAACATATCAAAAGAAATTAAAAAATAAAGGACCAATGCAAATCCCATCAGAAGGGTAATCAGATAATTGAAGAGAGAAGCAAAGTTTCACAAAAAGGGAACAGAAATACCAAAACAGTAGCACGAGGTAAAACATTTGGGTCATCGGGATCAAAGGGTTGAAAGTCAAAACAAGTCCAAAGAAGCGAGTCAGAGCAAAGTCGGAAACGGGAGCATGGCCAACAAGAATGCCAGCAGCTAACCACCATTTTTTTAACAAATATTTCTTTGATTAAAACAGGGACAAAAAATTTTCTTTGTTTGTCTTTTTGTCGCAAGCAGGAGCCCACCTGGAGAACAAGGGAATACATTTTCAAGCATCGCAAGCAGGAGCCCACCTGAAGAATAAAGGAAATATTTTTCAAATTCAGCAAGCAGGAGCCCACCTGAAGAACAAAGGGAATATCTTTTCAAATGCAGCAAGCAAGCGCCCTCCTGGAAAACAAGGGAAGTACAATCCAAATTTTAGCTTTTAATTTTAATATTTGATAACACGATATGCCCAGTCACCATACTGGGGCAGAAAATTTTCTTCGTTTGTCTTTTTGTCGCAAGCAGGAACCCACCTGGAGAACAAGGGAATACATTTTCAAGCATCGCAAGCAGGAGCCCACCTGAAGAACAAGGGAATATCTTTTGCAAATTCAGCAAGCAGGAGCCCACCTGAAGAATAAAGGGAATATTTTTCAAATTCAACAAGCAAGAGGCCACCTGAAGAACAAAGGGAATATCTTTTCAAATGCAGCAAGCAGGCGCCCACCTGGAAAACAAGGGAAGTACAATCCAAATTTTAGCTTTTAATTTTAATATTTGATAACACATATGCCCAGTCACCATACTGGGGTAGAAAATTTCCTTTGTTTGTCTATTTTTGTCGCAAGCAGGAGCCCACCTGGAGAACAAGGGAATACATTTTCAAGCATCGCAAACATGAGTCCACCTGAAAAATGGACACATAATTCAAATTAAAGTAGTCGAGCATCATCAAGAGGAATGGCAAAACATCGTCAAGGCAACAACAAGAATTCCATTGTAGGAGCAGAAGATACAAGTTCAAGGCAACACAAGAGAAAGTTTGAAGGCATAGATAGGACTTCTTGTAACTCATAAAGCATAGCTTAGGCTAACTTCTTTTTATTTTGACATGGTGCAATAAGGAGGTCAGCGAGCAGTAACAGCAGCAATAGCAGTAAAATCACAGCTTCTGGTAGTCCCAGCTACCAGACACTCCTGAACTACACTGACCTGATTCCCGTTTAGCCCGGGATATGTAGGCAGAATCTGGAGCAGGGTACGGTCAACTTTTTCAAAAATGCTTCACACGGAATATGCAAACGGGCAAAAATCTCTCATTTCCGCTCACTTGTCTTTGCACGAAAAATCTTTGTGTTTTCGGGCAAAGAGAGCCAGCCGTGAGCACGTAATTTTTGCCTTAAGCAAATTATTCCAAAAGTTTCAAATAAAATAATTTTTATAATTTTTTATGAATTTTGTTGAATTTTATGTTGATTGGTTGCATGTCAATTCATATAAAATATAAAAAATATGCATCTGCATTTACAAATTAATTTCATATGGGATTAGTTTGTTTTAGAAGAGGATATGAAGAAAATGCCAAAAATAGTTCACTTTAGCATTGTTGTTGTGAAATTATCGCAAAATAGTTATTAAATAAATTTCATGCATTAATTAGTCTTAGTTTAATTTTGCATCTTTGTAGAAATTAGAAAAAAAAAAAAATAACACAAAAAATACAAAATGAAAAAATATATATACAAAAATAATTTAAATAAAAAAGGAAAACAAATAAAATAAAAGAAAAACAAGGAAAAGGGCTGCCTAATGCTGCCCCCGAAATTGGGCCAAAATTGGCCAGCCCAAACCCAAAATAACCCACCCCAGGCCCAATCCCTTACCCGGTCCACCCCTTTGCTTTATTTAAAACGACGTCGTTTCAATACTTGAATCTCAACCGTTGATCTCTGATCTAACGGCCCTGAAGCTACCTAGGTTATCTAGTATATGACTGCCCAAATGCCATCCACCCCCCCCGAAACCCTTCGTCTCCAAACGACCTAAATACATAAGATGTAACGCCGCCGCCGGAAATCGCCCCACGGCGGCGGCCACCGTCCATTCACCCCCAAATTCACACCACAACATCACCTCCCCTTCCTCTTTCCATTTCCACCGTTAGTTTCCCTCAGAAATGAACCCATCGCTTCAAACAAGCCCTGCCGTCTTCGCCGGAACCCTACTGCCGGCGAACGTAACTTATGCCAACGGCCACCAAATTAACACCCATTGTTCCCCTTCTCATCCCCTTTCCATTCCTCTAAGTGGTTTCCCTCGAATCTTAACCAAAAGCGTCGAATCTTAAATTAAAAAAGTTCCAGCCAAAACCTCACCTCATCCAAAAAATCCCAAAATCATACCATACACTCCCCCGACCTCCTTTATCCCTAATCCGTAACCAAAATCCCTCAAACCCCACTCGAGCTCATAATATTTCAAATCTAAATTTTTCGGTCAACAAACCCTAACCCAAATTCTTGGGGATTCCTGATCGTATCATCCCAAATAGTGTGTTTTCATTGAAAACACACCGTTTGGGATGTTACGGATCATGGATCCTAGAGGATTCTGATATCCTGGCTGGCCGGAGTTTGTTTTTTTTCTAGTAAGTCGCCTTATTTCCCTTTTAATTTCATTTGTTTTATTTTACTGTATTTGGTTTTTGCTCTACTTGATAAAATCCTGTTAGATTAGGTTAATTCGTCTTGCATGTTTTTAATTTCTTGTCTGATCAATATTGTATGGTAATTTGAGTCAGTAATTTTAGTTTGGTTGTTTTTAGTCGATTACCTCTATGTTCTGTTTTTCTAAAGTAATTGCATTTCAATTAGTAGCCAGCCTAATTAGGTATAGCCTTTCATAAAAGTAGAATTGAAGGTTTGTTTGAGAAAGAATTATGTGGTTATGAATAGCTTGTTTCAATTGTCAAGAGTCAGTGTGGTTTAAGTTCTTGGTTAGATCGTTTAATTCTTGTTTAATAAGTTTTTATTTTGTTCATTAGTGTTTAATAAGTGATTAGTATTGTTTTAGTTCCATACTTAGATTCAATTAGTTTGATTGGTTATAGCTAGTAGTTAATTTCAGTGGTTGATTAGGTTTTAGCAATTTTAGGAAGTTAATAAGGTTAGTTTGGACATAGGTCAAAGGGGGGTCTGCAGTAATTCTAAGGTTTAACAAAGGGTAATTTGGGCATAGGAAAAGGGTAGGATTATTAGAAATGGTAGATATCAAACTTAGGTAAGGGTAGTATAGGAATTGTAGGGGGTATAGAAGGTTCTAGAATAGACTTTAGTGTAGAAGTCAAGATAATAAGTGTAGTAACTTGTAATGCAAGTCAGAAAAACAGGGGTAAAAATAACAATAATTTAGGGACTAAAAGAAAACAAAAATCTGAAGTTTCACCCTTAAGTTTGGCCTATAAATAGGCATTGGATTGCCTTGAATGAGGAGGTTTTTTAGACTCTGAAAAAATCTGCCCCTCTAGAGCTCTTTTCCTCAATTTTCAGCCTCCAAATTCTCCCCAAACTCTCTTCTCAATTTCAGATTCCAAAATTTGAAATAAAACTTTCAAAAATCCAAAACACTACTGTTCCATTAGAACTTTAGGCGAATTTCAACTTCAGATTGATTTTACATTTTTCTAGTTCAGTTTCTGATTGCCCTGGTTTCAGAGGTCTTCTGGTTTGGTTTTGATTGATTTTTGGTCTCAATTGAGTTATTCTGGGGTCAACTCTTGGTTGCTGTATTTTTGTGAAGTATTCTGGTGCATTTTCAAGCATATCTGGTTCATTGTGGTTTTAAATCTCTTCTGGCTGAACTCTGGGCTGGATTTTACTGATCCTTGTTGTTGTACCTACTGTTTTTGTTGCTGACTTACCTTTTCTCCTTCATTTCACTTCCTATTCAGGTACATGTTTGAATTCTCCCTGTTGTAATGCCAAAATTGGAGTAAAGTCAAGACTTACTTAGATTAAAAACTCAATGGAATCTTCATAGTTGTAATAAGTTGATATGGTATGGTTTGTTGATTTGAACTCTGATTTGTTTAAATTAGTACTGTTGCCAACTGATATAGACATGATAATTTGTATATAAACTATTGAGTTTTGTTTGGACTGATGATTGTCTATTTAGTGTAGTTTAGTTTATTATCAATACATTAGTGTTCTCAATCGTCAATGACATCATGAGACTATCTATTTATCATTTGTTAAATTGAGATAATTTAAAACGTTTTTTTTGTAAAGTAAATAATAATCAGCTTAGTTTTGTCTCAAATTAGGAAATGTGTTGGGCTGTAATAGTCAGGATTGCATGATTAGGACCCTTTGAGGAATAACTTGGATTATTGAAACAACAGGTTGTAATTTGGATTTGGTATTGGCTTCATAGCCAGTAGAATTGTATTTGTTTTACTTTGGATTCGATCCCAGACGTTAGCATTATAACTGCTTGAATTACCCTCAGCTTCTACTAGGCCAGCCTCAGGCCCAATGCCTGTAGCGGCGAGAGCCTAAGCTCACAGTGTAGACATTACGTGATTTGAGCCTCCTAGGCTCAGGACCAATCTTCTCCGTATCTCTTTGGTTGCTTGAATTAGAGCTTTAAATTCAGAGCCTTAACTAACTAGGATTTTGGAGACAAATAACAAAAAAAATATATAGATTACTCTAGGATGACTTTTAAAATAAAATGAGACGAGCCTCGCCCAATAAAATACAAAAGGCGGGGCCCTCAAAAATTGGTTATTAAAATTACTTAGAATTCGGGAGGGCCGTTTAGCGAATTTCATGGTCTTCCCCAGAATACAATAAAATGCGTATTTGCTTTAGGCGCGTATGTTAATAATATTACTTTCCTAAATACGGGTGCACATTTATGTGACCCAAATCCAAATCTCAATGAAGTCGAAATGTGTTGACAACCACGGGTGCACTGGTGCGACGTGGTTCGAAACGCATTTTCATGACGTTGTAATTCTCCTTTAAAAATAATAACAATAAAGCGGGTTACTAATAAAAGGCACACAAGTTAAAACATGTTGTAAAATCCAGATAAATAAGCTAAATATGACAGTTGAGCGACCGTGCTAGAACCACAGAACCCGGGAATGCCTAACACCTTCTCCCTGGTTAACAGAATTCCTTACTCGGATTTCTGGTTCGCGGACTGTTAACAGAGTCAATATTTTCCTCGGTTCGGGATCCAACCGGTGACTTGGGACACCATTAATCTCCCAAGTGGCGACTCTGAATGTAATAACAAATTCCGTCCCGATTGTCCTTTAAGTGGAAAAACTCCTTTTACTACACCCTTCGCGGGGTGCGGTAGTGTAAAAAGGAGGTGTGACAATTATCGCAAGAAAAAACTGAAGAAGTAAAAAATTACAAAATTAAAAAAATAATGATCTTTGACCATTCATACGTTCATACCTTCTAACACTAGATCTTATAACCCTGAATTGGAACTTGTGCTTGATCAAATAGTGCTTCATTGCAATTGCAATTGTTTGCCTGTCTTTGTATACTTGTTCTACTTCA
This sequence comes from Nicotiana glauca, assembly GCA_026770625.1. Classification (NCBI taxonomy): domain Eukaryota; kingdom Viridiplantae; phylum Streptophyta; class Magnoliopsida; order Solanales; family Solanaceae; genus Nicotiana; species Nicotiana glauca. The sequence goes on along the minus strand of MU779589.1, from coordinate 62,228 downwards.
ATAAAACTTGGTTTACTATATGTTATTATTATACTTTCATATTCCTCTATAACGGGAGATGTTGGCATATCAAGTAACTTTAGTGTTCCAGACGAACCTGCATGAAAATAAAGATAAATATTGTTATGAACAGTTTGTAGAAATTTTGTAAATAATTTGTAGAAACATTGAAATTATATATTTCATATTAATTTTTCAAATGATATGTAGTTTATTTGTAGATAAAATGTAGATAAGGTGTAGGACATTGATATACAACCAGAATTGATAGAAAATGTAACATTACAAACCTGCAACAATGTTATCATCAGTGATAATCAATTCCATATTGAAATCGCGAACAGTTATACATAGCGGATATGATCCTATGTTTTTGTTTTCCTTTCTCATCTCTATGTATACACGAACACCCATATCGTTCCTAATTTCCATTGGAGGACAATGCTCGCTGACAATGTATTTGATTTCTATAATTTTTTCGGATGTATCGATCATTAATTGTTATGCTATTGTAGAAATCAATAGACTATATCTGGCATCCTCATCGACTACAATGCCATCGACCTGAAATTCTCTAAATCTCCCATATCTATCCCAATTCCAATTCAGTTGTAGCATAATTGGGATTTTGGGCATAATTACGTTTGTTGCAGAAGAATTGTAGAAGATTTAGTCGTTTTTTATTTGTGAAATCAGAAAAAATGTTGAAAGACAGTGTACCGCAAAAACAGAGACGCTAAATTTTGAATCGAAACAGCCGATAATTATTAATGCGTGATTTGCGTTGTAAAATATATGGATGAATATTTAATTCCCCAATATTAGCGCGTCTAAATAAGGAAGCCTATAGCTACAATGATTCCTTATTTAATGAATTGTCTATATTTTGTAGAAATACTAATAGCATGACAGATAATATGCAAACTGTGAACATATTTGATAATATAATTTCCTATATGGTATATGAATGAAAATTTCCCATTATATAATGTATTTAATGTAAAGATTAAAATCTCAGAGAATACTCACTCAATTTAATGTTGTCCCATCCTACCTATGATATAATTCAACTTATAGTAAATTAGGAGTCGTTTGGTTTACGGCATAAGGAATAATAATTTTCATATAAAATATGAGATTATTTTATTTCGCATTTGATTATGCGTATTAATTATGCTCAACTCTCAAGAACCATTCTATAGTAAATTGATAAAATTAGTTATCCCATATTAGAATATTATTGTCAATCCCACCGGCCAAACGACCCTTAAGGTGCAGTGCGTACCTCGCTAAGTTTGGGCCAGACTCATGTTTAGGCCAGCTTCCGCATTCGGGTCTAACTCGGGTCGGGTTATTTTGCCATCTATTAGGAGATCCAAAGTCGAAATTGGAAATACCCAAATTTTCTCACAGACCATCAACTGACCATTGAAAATCAAAAAGCAAATTTTTTTGGAGCTCCAATTCCAATGGAGCAAAATCCAAAGCCCAAAAGCGTTCTTGATTCACTGGGTGAAGAAATAGTTAGAATCGTTATACCAGTCTCAATTTGCATGCTCATGGTTGTCGTTCTTGTTTCAGTACTAAACACTGATTCAGATTCCTCGGGCCCCTCATTTACATCCGTAGCCACAATTGCTTACACTGAGAGCAGCTCAGACTCAACCTGGGACAAATTGAAAGGTGCCCTTTTGAATGCATTGGTCTTTGTTGTGGTTGTTACTGCTGTTACATTCCTCTTGGTATTACTTTTCTACTTCAGATGCACCAAATTCTTGAAATACTACATGGGTTTCTCGTCTTGTCTTGTTTTGGGATTCATGGGTGGTGAAATATCTCTATTCTTGATATCAAAATTCAAAATTCCAATTGATTGCATTACTTTTGCATTGAGTTTGTTCAATTTCACTGTTGTTGGGGTTTTGGCTGTGTTTATGTCAAAGACAGCAATTATAGTTACTCAAGGATATTTGGTTGTTATTGGAGTATTGGTTGCTTATTGGTTTACAATGTTGCCTGAATGGACTACTTGGGTGCTTTTGGTTGCAATGGCATTATATGACCTTGCTGCTGTTTTGTTGCCTGGTGGGCCCCTAAGGCTACTTGTTGAGCTTGCAATATCTAGGGATGAAGATATCCCTGCTTTGGTTTACGAGGCTAGGCCACTTATTAATCATGATTCAGTTCCAAGGGGTGCTGTTGTGCAAAGGAGAGTGTGGAGAGAAAGACGGGACAATGATTTCGCCTCCAATGAAAATTTAGACTCTAGGTCTAACTTGAACACAACTGTCCATTCAAGTTTCGAACCGAATTCTGGTCTTGAAAGGTTTACGCCAATCGGCAGTGACGAGAATGAGAGGAATGGGGTTGATGTGGAGGACGGTCAAGTTTTAAGAGCTGAGTCTGAGCTTGCTGCACCGCTGATTCAACATAGGATAAATGTCAGAATGAATTTACAGGAAGGGTCAAATGATGATTTTGCACTTGAAGGAATCGGGTTGGGATCCTCAGGTGCTATTAAGCTGGGGCTAGGAGACTTCATATTCTACAGTGTATTAGTGGCCAGGGCTGCCATGTACGATTTCATGACGGTTTATGCATGCTACCTTGCTATTATAGCTGGTCTTGGTATCACTCTGATGCTTCTTGCATTTTATCAGAAAGCTTTGCCTGCTCTTCCTGTGTCCGTTATGCTAGGTGTCTTGTTTTACTTATTAACTCGGCTATTGCTCGAGACATTTGTTGTACAATGTTCTACGAACCTGTTGATGTTTTAGGAACATGATTTCCTTATTGATAATGGAACTACTTTCAAGCAATAATAATTCTTCACTCATATATCTGTTATAACATTTTTTTTAATTGTTTTTGACCTGCATGTTCCAAGTTGGTTGAATTGCAAGAGTGGATACATTAGCTATAGCATTTTTTTGTGTGTCAAATAAAAGAAACAACTAGTGGTTCATGATGCCTGAGGTGCAGAAGCGATACGCCACGGATACGAGAACGAGACATATGAGCTAGCGGTTCTATCTACTAAGCAAATTAGACACTAGAAACCATTATATGCCAAAATGTCGATACATTGCTTATGCTTTTTATAGTGGTGCATGCATATCATAGAAACGTCTTCTATAATTGGCACATAACATAAACTATCAGTATCTTGCTTTCCCAGTCTGCCAACATGCTTAGAATGACCAGTTACCTAAAGCAGGAAAGAAATTGATTTTAGGAAAGCACAAGATGACTTGTTAGTCATCTTGTTGGCACAAGATGACTTGTTGGCATGGTGAAAACTAGAGCAAGTACTTGTTAGTCAAGCTAAATAGAGTAGGAGGGCTAGGAATGTGAAGTATGGCTGAAATAGATCATGTTCATTCTGAACATAACCAATTGTCTAGGATACAGTAAGACCGAATATCTCTACTAGTTTTAGAGTATTTTTTTTGTTGGATCACTCAGAAGTGATTGATGGTCGTGAAAGTCAATGAAAGTGATTGAACTTTACAAACACAAAGATGATACAAAATCAGAAGATTGTTCATCTTCTCATCCCTTTTGCCTTTACTCTGTTACTTTTATGTTGTGAACTTCGTATCAAATTGCTTGAGTGCCTTTGACAATTTTCGGGGGAAGTTCCTTCTTTCCATTCCATACGAAATGAGCTTTGAATAGAGTCATACCATGACTTTGGGATATGAAATGGCACTTTTATTATCAAATTTTCAGCAGAAAATATTGTTTGTTCTGTTATTAAAGTAAGTTTTGAATCTTGATTGTCTGTCTGAAACAACATGACTCATCAGTAATGTACTTGACCACTGTGTTTGGGAAAGTAACTTGCTTCATTTGAAAGAATGTAAATAAAAAATCAGGAAAACCTGTGCTCTTTTTGAAAGCTATAGTCAATGGAGTTATAATGTTGGCTCGGAACTGTGACTAGTACATTAAGCATTTAACATCTTTATCCTTATTTTCCTTATTGGGGAAAAGGTAATATGGTAACTCAACAATTATTTATAAAATTGTTAGACCTGCTGTTACTAGGGTCTATAACCGCAGAAAGAAGGGCGAGAATAAGGCTTAAATGTAATTGTTTTATTTATTTATTTATTATTATTATGTATCTGTATTGGTAGTAGTTACCTAGCAGTTAACTAGCAGTTCAGGCAGTTATTTTGTGTTATATTATATTAGGAAGAAAGGAAGACGGGCAGTTTATTCTGTAGTATTTTCTCTGGCAGATTTGGAGGTTAAGGTTCCTCAAAATACCTTGGTTGTTAGGTGTATTAATGTTCTAATTGTTGTTTGTTTCTCTGTAGAACTTATTCTGTTTGTTGGTAGCAATAAAAAATAGTTGAAGTGTTGTTTTGTATTGCAAATTCACTGATTACAGTTAGGAGAAATTCTGGTTTCCTAACATTTTTGGTATCAGAGCCTTCATGGTTTCAACCAGAATGGAAGGACGAATTGAAGGGTTAGAGAAAACAATGAATGAAGTACAAGAGGAGATTGGGGCAGTACGGGATTACCTAGGCCAGTTACGGGAGTGGATGCAGAAAAAGGATGAACATGATGCTGAAATTCTTCAACATATGAAGGGAAATCCAAAAAAATCAGGCAAATCCAACTAAAGAGGCAGAAATGATGGCAGAAAATAGCGGCAATCAGGGAGGCGAGGGGGTTCAACCACAATTTTGTGATGAAACACGTCCTAGAAGGCTAGAATTACCCTTATTCTCTGGTGATAATCCATATGGGTGGCTTAATAGAGCAGAGCGTTATTTCCATTTCAATGGCATTGATGACAAGGATAAATTGGAGGCTGCTGCTGTTTGTCTTGAAGGAAGAGCCTTAAATTGGTTCCAGTGGTGGGAGACAAGAACTCCAGCTGTCACATGGGATGTGTTTCGAGTAGCCATACTCCAACGATTTACTCCATCACAGTTGGGGAACTTATACGAAGTTTTGATAGGGTTGCAACAAACTGGAAGCGTGTCCCAATACAGAGAAGATTTTGAACTACTCTCAGCACCCTTGAAAGATGCCGACGATGAGGTCTTGCTGGGAATATTTATCAATGGTTTGCGAGAGGAGATCAAAGCAGAATTGCGTCTTAGCAAATTGGGAACACTAACCCAAATAATGGACCAAAGCCAGCATATTGAAGAGAAGAATTGGGCTCTCAGCCAAGCACACTTGCCAAGACAGATGCGTATGGCACTTCCTAGGGGTCCAACCCATTTCCCCATGACTGACAACAACCGAACAGGAAGCTCTACAAGTCCTCATGTGCGTGTAGCCACAACACCCTTTCACTCTGCACGTACAGCTATTACAACAGTACCACGACAATTTCATGAGCAAAAGCGAGGAGAAATCGTACCAGCAGCACTAGAAACTTCTGCAAGGCGTGGAGGAGCATACAAAAGGCTATCTGATGCAGAATATCAAGATAAATTGAGGAAAGGGCTTTGTTTTCGCTGCGATGAAAAATATGGCCCTAATCACCGGTGCAATTTAAAACAGTTAAATCTACTTATTGTGGCAGGAGAGGATGACCAAGAAGGAGGCATAGATGAGCAAACGGAGGAAGTAATTATTGCAGGGATAGACCAATTAAATGTTCTAGAACAGACGGAACCACAAAAGTTAATGCAATTGTCTTTGCACTCTATTGCAGGATTTACCTCAAAAAAGTCCTTGAAAGTATGGGGAACAATATTGGGAAAGAAGGTTATTGTGTTGATTGATAGCGGAGCATCAACAAATTTTATCTCTCGCACAGTTGCTGAAGCATTAAGGTTAAAACAAACCGAAACAAAGCCGTTTTTGGTAGAAGTTGGGAATGGACAGCATGTAAAAAGCATGGGAAGCTGCAAAGAAGTGGAATTGTGGATTGATGAAATGAGGGTAATACAAGATTATTTTCTTTTTGATTTGGGCAGTGCCGATGTAGTGTTAGGGATCGAGTGGTTAGAGACTTTGGGGGATATCCAAGCCAATTTCAAAACATTGACACTGAAATTTGAAATAGAAGGGCAAACACGAGTTGTTCGAGGCGACCCCTCATTGTGCAAATCGGTGGCTTCACTCAAAAATCTGTTCAAAGCCTTGCAAAAAGGTGCAGAAGGATATTATGTTGATCTGAATGAGTTAACAGTAAGGGAAGAACAAGAGAATTTGGATTTGCAGCAATTACTCGAAGAATTTGGAACGTTATTTGAGGAACCAAAAGGGCTGCCACCTAGTAGGAGCCATGATCATACCATCCAACTTAAAACAGGAACCAATCCACCCAATATTCATCCATATCGTTACCTCCATTACCAGAAAAATGAGATTGAGCTAATTGTAAGGGAAATGCTAGTAGCTGGTATCATCCAACCAAGTACAAGTCCTTTCTCTAGTCCAGTATTGCTAGTTCGCAAAAAGGATGGTAGTTGGAGATTCTGCGTGGATTATCGGGCCCTTAATAAAATTACTATTCCAGATAATTTTCCAATTCCAGCAATTGATGAGTTATTAGATGAGCTTGGGGGTGCCACTATATTCTCGAAATTGGATCTAAGATCCGGGTATCATCAAATCCGGGTTTGCAAGGAGGATGTAGCGAAGACAGCTTTTCGTACACATGAAGGCCACTATGAGTTTTTGGTCATGCCTTTTGGACTGACCAAATCTCCATCTACTTTTCAAACCTTGATGAATGATATATTTCGTCCTTACTTACGTAAGTTTGTATTGGTCTTTTTTGATGACATATTAGTTTATAGTGCAAATTTTGCTACTCATTTGGATCATTTGCGGGAGGTGCTGCAAATTTTAAAACTTCATAACTTGGTCGTCAATCGGAAAAAATGTCATTTTGGACAGCAACAACTGGAGTATTTGGGGCATATTATTTCAGCAGATGGAGTTTCAGCAGATCCTTCCAAAATAACAAGTATGGTTAATTGGCCAATTCCCAAAGATGTTAAAGGATTGAGAGGATTTTTGGGACTTACTGGTTACTACAGGAAGTTTGTTCGTGACTATGGGAAGATAGCCAGGCCACTCACACAATTGCTCAAGAAAGATGCTTTTAGTTGGAATAACGAAGCTCAATTAGCTTTTGATTCTCTTAAGAAGGCTATGGTCACTTTGCCGGTTTTGGCACTTCCGGATTTTAACAAGGTGTTTGTGCTTGAGACTGATGCTTCAGGATTTGGGATTGGAGTTGTCTTAATGCAAGAAGGACGACCCATTGCTTTTCTCAGCCAAGGACTCTCTATTCGAGCACAATCTAAATCAGTATATGAGAGAGAGTTAATGGCTATTGTTTTAGCTGTACAAAAGTGGCGTCATTACCTAATGGGTTGACATTTCATTATCCGGACGAACCAAAGAAGTCTCCAATTTCTCATGGGCCAGCATGTCATGGCTGAAGAGCAACAAAAATGGGTCAGCAAGTTGATGGGATTTGATTTTGAGATTCAATATCGGCCCGGTTGTGAGAATAAGGCAGCTGATGCTTTGTCCCACCAGTTTCATTTCATGGCCTTTTCTGTTTTACACAACAGTACCTTAGATGATCTTGTCACAGAAATTCAGTAAGATGATCAACTTCGTCAAGTGACACAAGATTTGCTTCGAGATCCAGCTTCACAACCAAATTATGCTCTAAAAAATGGCTGCCTATTTTTCAAAAGTCGGTTGGTGATTCCCCGTTCTTCATTACACATTCCTATGCTCCTTAATGAATTTCGCTCTTCACCTACAGGTGGTCATTCAGGTTTTTTCCGGACATACATGCGTATCTCACAGGTGTTGTATTGGAATGGAATTAAAAGGGATGTGCAAAACTTCGTGGCTAGTTGTGAAGTTTGCAAGCAGAACAAGTATGAAGCCCTTAGTCCCGCTGGCTTGCTGCAACCATTGCCTATTCCTACCAAAGTTTGGGATGATATTTCTATGGATTTCATCAGTGGATTACCAAAAGCAATGGGGTACGATACTATACTAGTTGTGGTGGACCGTTTCACCAAATATAGCCATTTTCTTCTCATTCTCATCCATATACAGCAAAGAGTGTTGCTGAGTTGTTTGTTCGTGAGGTTGTACGACTGCATGGCTTTCCCAAATCTATTGTTTCAGACCGAGATCGGGTTTTTATCGGCCAATTTTGGCAGGAATTATTTAAATTGTCCGGCACTAACCTCAAATTAAGCTCAGGTTATCACCCTCAGACCGACTGTCAAACTGAGGTTGTCAATCGCTCCTTGGAGACTTATTTACGATGTTTTGCAGGGGCACATCCAAAACAGTGGCCAAAATGGATTCCTTGGGCTGAATTTTGGTTCAATACCACTTACCATGGTTCCTCCAAGATGACTCCCTTTAGAGCGTTATATGGACGAGATCCTCCTTCCTTGTTGAGGTTCACTGATGAAATTTCTGCTATCGAAGAGGTCAACCAGCAGCTTGTTGCTCACAACACAATTCTGGATTAACTTAAAGCAAATCTGACCCATGCTCAAGTTCAAATGAAACTTTATGCTGATGCTAAGCGTCGTGAAGTTGTATTTCAGCCTGGTGATTTGGTTTATCTTCGCATGCAACCTTTCAAGCTTCGCTCTCTTGCTAAAAAGGTTAATCAAAAGTTAAGTCCTCGTTACTATGGGCCATATACTGTCTTGAGCAAAATTGGTGAAGTTGCTTATCGCCTTGATTTACCCCCTCATTCACGGGTGCATCCCGTATTTCATGTTTCTTGGCTAAAGCGTGCTGTGAAAGATTCTACTCCAGTTCAGCAGCTCCCTCCTTTCTTGTCTGAAGAACTTGAAATGCAAGTGCAACCTGAAAGTGTAGTGGATTGTCGGAAACTCTTGAATGGCTCCCAAGAAGTTTTGATTAAGTGGAAGGACTTACCAGACTTTGAAAACACTTGGGAATCCTATGAGGTCATTGATACGCAGTTTCCTCATTTTCACCATGAGGACAAGGTAAAACTTGTTGGGGCGGGTATTGTTAGACCTGCTGTTACTAGGGTCTATAACCGCAGAAATAAGGGTGAAAATAAGGCTTAAATGTAATTGTTTTATTTATTTATTATTATGTATCTGTATTGATAGTAGTTACCTAGCAGTTCAGGCAGTTATTTTGTGTTATATTATATTAGGAAGAAAGGAAGACAGGCAGTTTATTCTGTAGTATTTTCTCTGGCAGATTTGGAGGTTAAGGTTCCTCAAAATACCTTGGTTGTTAGGTGTATTAATGTTCTAATTGTTGTTTGTTTCTCTGTAGAACTTATTCTGTTTGTTGGTAGCAATAAAAAATAGTTGAAGTGTTGTTTTGTATATCAAATTCACTGATTACAGTTAGGAGAAATTCTGGTTTCCTAACAAAACTTCTACTGCAAAATTGTCCAAGTTAGCATGAGTAATTTCATCTATGAAACAGAAACAAAGGAGAGTATATTAATGGGCATAAAGATAAATGTGGAGAATCTGAAGTCTCTAACGCTGGAGTTGGCATCTTATATTGGCTCTGCCTCCATTTACATACTTTGTCAAATTGATTAATGTCAATTAGCCTATTTTATTACACTGTTTGTTCCTTAGACTTGTGATTGCTTGGCAGAGGAGTATCTGGATTTTGTTGTTTTTTGACACTACGGAAAGTATGGTTACTGAGAGAAGTGTGTGTTTTTTGTGTAAAAGTCATCACAAACGCATTCGGGATGCGGCACTTGCCTGTAGATGACTAAGTTCCATTAGGCCTGCAATTTCTTCTTGTTTGAAAAAGGAGTTATGATGCATTGAGTATACTGGAGAGATTGTATGAAACTGAACATGAGTTTACCAGATCATTTGTTCCGTGATCTGATCACTCAATGATTATGAGGTTTTGTTTTTGTTACTGAAATACCTCCAACAACACTGTATACTCAATTATACATGCTTTAAGTACGTCCTGCAATTACCAGCTCGTCTACAGATTGAGTTGTTAAAAGCAATAGTGCTCTTGATTTGTTGATTAATTCCTACCTGTTTAACTTAAGTAGTTCGTTATCCCTTGTGTAGGGGAATCATGTAAACTGAATCTAAATGTTTCAATCACCAGTTGTTGTTAGCCTTCCCCCCCTTGGACCACTATTCCCTCTACAGAATTTAGACTTCCACACCAACAATGGTTTTAGAGTGTAGAACTATAATACAGGTACAAGGGAGAACACTTGGGACGACTTTCACATTGATTATGAGGCATTAATGATACAATCATACAAATGCTCAATGACAGCCTCAGGGCTGAGGCGGACCGGGGATTTTTACACGACGGGGGCATAATATTCTACTCAACGAGTGCCCCTAAAGGCTTTTAGTGATCAAGGTGCTAAGTGTGTTAAATTAACTATTGTCAAGTTATATACATATATACATACTAGATTTTTGCGGAAGCTTACTATAACATATGTTATAGGTCCGCTCTGCCTCAGGATACTGAATTCTGTAAAGGAAAGAGCATTGACAACGAGAAAAGAATAAATTCAATATGATTTGGTAGAACGAAATTGATATTGTGGCTGACAAAAACCAGAAGCAGTAAAGCGGCTGAAATCAATAGAGAAAAGAAAAAACAGAGTAGACTGAAATACATTAAATATTGATAATTGCTGTAGAACATGTGCTCAAACAAGCCGTCCCTTTTATTTCTGTGTTTAATGCCATCATGACTTAAAAAGGACTAATTTTAGCACCGTCTTTTCAGATTTCAAGCCGACCATGTTTACTTAGTCGCTGTTTTGTTAAATGTTAGGCTTGTCTTCAGAATTTAATACCTAAAATTTGTCTTTCATTTTCCAATATTTATGGCTCGAAGTGACCACTATCATCAGCATTGCTAGGTCAATTCTAGAAGAAATGACATCTGACTATCCATTCCGCTAGCAGCTACATCTTAGTTGAAAGGTCAGTGGTCTTTAAAAAGCAGATGAAAATATCACCTATGTGAGCTTTCCATAGTTTGTTTCAAGCTCGGATAAAAGTGAAGAACAGTGATAGGTTGACGATCAGTGTAAATTTATGGGCAAAGATCAATTTTAGCCTGTCACCGAAACTATTTATATTTGATAGCTGCAAAAATATATAAAATTTGTATATTTTTTGTATATAACATAGAGAAATGTATATGTATATTTTTGGCTATTATTGGTTATATGGTAATTTTCCCTAAATTAAATTCATCAGTTGAATTTGGGACAAATAAAACCAAATAGTGCGATCCAACTAGGATTGAGGGGTAGTTCGTCGATGATACACTAATTCACACTGAATAATAATTAGTAGAATCTTTTTTTCATTTTGGACTGTTAAACTAGATAAATATATTGGGACAGAAAGAGTAACAATGCTAATGTCTGATGATAGGCTATAATTATGTGTTTTAGTCGATTATTACACTCTAATTTACTGCACTTTAGTTGAGTTTGCGCTTTAATCGCTAGTGTTTTGCACTAATTGTGTGTTTTATGCCTTGTAGGTGTGATTCCGAGCTATATAG
>MU779589.1:10394-38092 GCA_026770625.1 Nicotiana glauca | reverse complement strand
AGAGAATACTTAGGCGAAATTATAGAAGACATAGCGGGAAGGATTCCGACAATTGGGGAAATCATAACTCTAGACCTCCTTAATCTTGTCTCTAACCCTTAGTATATTTAGTTGTTAATTTACTATTTTAATTTGTTATTTAATTATTTAAACACAAGAATCTTAATATCTATAAGTTAGGAATTGTTCAAGCTTGTCTTCTTGGTAATAGTGAACAGCTATAGCTAAATCTTAGTTCTCTGTGGGATTCGACTCCGGACTGTAAACCGGATTATATTTGCAACGACCGCATTGTCCTTTTTATAAATGTCATTCACAGAAACTGGTATGTTAATCTATCATCTACAAGAACACAATATACAAGTACCAAGGGAAGAACTTAATGAATTGGACCATCTATTTTCTCTTGAAAGTTGAAACCATCAAATTAAAATGCACGCATAAACTGTTATACCATAAAGTCATCATACTATATTGAACTCCAGAAGTATAGGCAGCTATACATTACTGTTGATAAATTACAACAAGATATGGCAGTGGATGGCTGAATGCATGAAAAAGAGCATACACTTCAACCACTACTCAACTTTCACCTCCTCCATTGATGATGATTCAGTGACTTTGTTGAGCCTTGAAAAAAATCCAGAAGATACTTCTCCAACTCATCTTCAGTATACTTGATGTGCTTGTCACTTACAGATTTCTTCACCTGTCCAACAAATGGCCGGTAGGCGTGAACAACCTTTAACGCGGTTGAAATTCTCAGTTCTTCTCTAAGCTCAATATCTGGGATAGTCCATCCTGTCTGGTTCTTGTACACTTCCTCAAAAGCAATACTGAAATTTCTGCACCTCTCCTTGAGAAGTGTCTTTCCCGACTTCTCATAACCGGTAATCAAAGATAAGATAGGACTCCATGTTATTCTCTCGTAGCTTTTTTCGTGCTGCACGTATTTTACAATACGTGTTTTTATCCACTCATCACCAAAACAAGTTCTAATTTTGGAGTTCTTGATTTTCTGAACCATGTAATGGATGTTGTTCATCAGAAAGATGTGCTTTAAGGAACCATCTTTATATAAATTGGACCTTTTGTCAAGGTTGGATTCAAGTGTAGATGCTACTGACTGCAAGTGAAGAGCCAATGGACATGAGAATTCAGAAGAAACGTCGAGTCTGGCCATAGCATCAACAACACCTTCCAAATTCTGTACCTCTCTGTCGTCAAGAAGGAACCTCAGGGTATCACAGTATTCTGAAAGAAGCATGAAATAATTGATAACGTACTTGGTAAGAGGGTGAACACCTCCTCCGTAGAAGGGAGTTGTTGAAGTGTTTGAAGCGATGTGATTCCCCAACTCCAGAAAGATTGCTTTTGCAGAATCTCCAAGATTTTTCAGGAGTTCATGGTATTCTATTTTAATGAAATTACCATGATTTTCGCAAAACAAAGCATCAACGTCTTGACAAAGATCTCTTAGAAGCTCATACATATCAAGTAAACAAAAAAGACGTTCTGGTCGAAGGGGGCCAATAGCTACAGCTTGACCAAAATTCAAAAGACACAACATTGCATCCTTTGACGCTTCAATGAAACAGGTTGAGCTAACAGATCCAAACTCACCTAGAAGTTGATCAAAGAGGTTTTTCTCACTAGGGAGAAAGAATGCAGTGACGTTCTTCGTTGCCTGGCGCCACTTCTTGATTCTGCAATTCAAGCAAGCCCAATCCATTCTCAGCACATCTTCAATGCTGGTTTGTTGCATACAGAAAAGCCTTAGGTATTCATGCAATGCATCTTTCCAGAATCTGATAAAGACCTGGCAAAATTCCTGATCGTAATGTGAAGCGAACATTACATTTGCAATAGACTTGACATGAGGAACAACATATGGATGGACCAAATCCATTGTACATTCTTCTGATTCAGCTCCACTACTCTCCCTGCAAGAAGTTCCCACAACCGAGTCATTTTCAGTTGAACCTGTCGACTCCTCATCCACAACGAACTCTTCACACGAGTGGAATGACACATGATCATGCCCAAAACACAGCTTATTCTGTGCAAGAATGTTGATAACTTCTTCCTGCAGTTTTGCCATTGACATTTGCAACACACTGTGAGCTTGATTAGCAAGTCTGTTTTGTTGCCCATTATGGTTTGGAGCCACGCTTTGCAAGGACACCGTTATAGTTCGAACTTCTTCTACAGCTTGCAGATACTCAAGAAGTTGTGAAGGACCAGCATCCCATATCTTCAAAGAATTCGACTGCAAAGTCAAGATCTTTACCTGAGCTGACTTGAGCCTACCTTCAATCTCTCTGAGACTTGTGGTCTCATCCTCATTTGCTCCAGTCATTGCAGCCAAGTGAATGTCAAGATCGGCTAGACTTCTTCTAACTTCAATGCTCAAGCTGGTACTGGCTCGTAACGCCTTCACAAGGTGATGAGCTGCAGCAATTATATGTTGTTCCCCATCAGGAACTGTGACCACTGATTTATTATCATCCATTTCCAGGCAAAAGTTAGAGCAGGTTGATTAGGCGTAAAAGTTTAAACTTTGGATGATTCTTCCTCCTGAATCTTGAAACCAACCTCAAGCTCTATTTTTCTGATGAAATAGGTAATCAAGAGGCCTCTTCACCCCCTTTCTTTCTATATTTTTTCTGATTGGGTCAGAAATTCAGAAACCAAGACTAGTAGCTAGAATATACCTCATAGATTAACCTCAAGTCATCAACAGCCCAAGAACTTCTAATGAAATAGGACAAAATTGGATACTTCTCTTAAACCCTTTTATGGTCACTAACATTAAAAGACTAGTAGGTATCAGAGGATGGACATGAAAATATATCAAATTCACTCAGAAACTAAGGCAAAACTCAGAAACTAAGGCAAACATCCACAAATCACATGATTGTAGACAATCATCAAGACATCAACAGCCAAATACTGTTAAATAAAATGTTGAAACAGTAACATGACAAAACCAAAGTTTAAGTGCTAAACATAAAAATATGGGCAAAGGGATTAAACAGACGGTCTAGATGAAGAAGCAAGAAAGCATATGAAACCTCGAGCCAAGATTGTTCTTGTTTCTTGGAGCCCTCTCATCAAAGATATTTTGAGTCAGGACAAGAACAAAAAGTAGGGAGGATGAGATGACAAGATATCAAAACTAGAGTTTCTGAAAAGAAAATTACGCATTTACGCGTTTTGTTAGAAGATAATGGTCCAGAGAAAATAAGGACAAAAGGGCACATTGTGGAGTATTAAGGATTGAGATTTAGTGCTGATTTTCCAAGGAGAATGGGATTAAGAGAAAAGTACTAGACCAAGTTCTTTCCACTAAAATACAGGAATACTTTAGTTAGTGGTCAAAAAATGAAGAAGAAACTTCCTTGGGGTTTAAATTAAACCAGAATTTCTAATTATATAATTCTTGGCTGTGCTCTATCGCAAATATGGTGCCTTTGACTATTGACTGGTGGAGTACTGAGAGACATGAAGCATAATCCACCCACCGGACCGCGACCAATTAACGTTGACGTGTTAATGTTGTACCAGTCAAAACTGACGTAGGTGCCTACATGTACATTTTGCTCTCGCTTTTGTCAGCTTTTTACTTGCCACGTTGGTTAAAGAAGTAATCTCTTTGTTTCAGTTTATTAAATCTATTTCCTTTTTATTTCGTTTTAAACAAAATAATTTATTTCTAAATTTGAAAACAATTTAGCTTAAATTTTTCATTCTACCCTTAATTAATAAGAAATTTTTATAACCACACAAATATTCTGGACTCTTTTTTGACTTGTTTAGGATCACAAATTTCAAAAGTCTTTATTTTTTCTTAAACTCTGTGCCCAGTCAAATAGGTTCACATAAATTAGAACGGAGAGAATAGTAGTATATAAATTTTAGAGCAAAAGCTATCGGCTTCTACTGGAAAAGAAAAAAGAAAATAACATGTTTGGACTCGTTTGTTTAATTATATTAACGATTGTTTGGTTCGCCGTATAAACAAAAATAACTCTATATGGATCGAAATCTGACCAAGGGAATCTTGTTCAAAGGTAGATTACTAAGAGCCGATTAGGCCGAGGTCGTATTCGAGATAGAAAGAACCAATTGGCAAGTCGAGTAACCGAGGTCGAGGTCGGATACTCAGGTCCGCCATAACGGCTAGTTTTGTAGAAAGATATTTCAGGAAAATATTCCATTGAATATTCTCTGCACTTGTACTTTATGTTATGTAAGGGATAGGTCCCATTTAAATGGAAAGGTAGAGAGAAGAAAGGAGCATATAATATTCTATATGATAAGAACTCTTATGAAAAGTTGACTCTCAAGAGAAATATAAATATTGCCTTTCTATAAAGATTCGATTTGCTGTTTATCCCACATTTCCCACACGAGATCTGAGAAAACTCCATATATTCTCATATTCATTTGTCTTACATCATTGTCAAAGAGAAGAATCATCCACCTCATTCAATGTTTGGGTGAATTATTTTCTCTATTAACATTTATTGCAATTTAATATTTTTATTGCTTATCATTATTCTCCCACTCATTTATAACGGTATCTTTTAATACCCGCTATATTAAATTGATAAAAAACGCATTACCATGTTATCTATGCAAACACTCATTCAATCTAGGATTTATTATGTTTAACTAGAATTTTCCCATTATCTTCTTATTTAATTAGTTTAATAAAAGGTTTCATACTTTTTGGTCAAACAATTTGGCGCCGTCTGTTGGGATTTTCTAGTTAAAATTTTAGTTTCTTCTAAATCCAAAAAAAAATTTGCAAAAACTATACTTCCTTGTGTGTACAAACCTAACATGGTAGTCAACGGAGAGAAAAAGAGGAAGGCGAAAGCTGACCTGTCCACCAACCTCCACACAATCAACAAAGTGGATAAAACGAAGGGCGAAGATATAACACCAAACACCTCTTCCAGGCGAAACGACTCGCCCCACCTCACGGTAGCATCACGACCTCGCACGGTAAGGGGGCCTCTGCACAATAGAAGAGGCACCACTGACAGTGGAAAAGATACTCGAGGCGTGATTGACAAACACGCTAACCAGCTTCCTTGACAAGCCCGCTCAAAGGCCGAGCAGAGAAGAGGCAAGGGTCGGCATTGCATCAGCAGCTGACGAGCAACATCCCCCCTCCCCAAACAAGTATTACTCACAATGCTAATGATGTAGGTAATTACACCCTTGTATCCATTTTGAAGAATATGGAGGAAATGGAGAACGAGAACAAAACGCTCCACAACCAAATGAAATAGCACCAAGAAAGGGTAGACAAAATACCTAGTGCCTCAAAACTTCTGCCAAAAAGGGACGTCAGTCGGTTTGTTGAGCAACCATATAGCGATGAAACTCATACCTAAGACCTTCAAATGCCACCGTACTTAAAAATATGCCGGTACGATGGACCCAGAGGATCTGTGACCTACTATGTTACTGCAGTGAATGGTAACGACCTCGCCAAAGAACAAGTATCATCCATATTGCTGAAGAAGTTTGGAGAAACCCTAACCAAGGGAGAGCTAACTTGGTACTCACAGATACATGCACATTCCATAGAAACATTCGAAGAGTGGCAGACAAGTTTGTTAATGCCCATGCCGGATCTAAGAAAGCAGAGGTGAGAGTGAACGACATATTTTCCATTAAGCAATCGCCTGGCGAAAGACTCAGGGACTTCCTTGCCCGATTCAACCGTGTAATAATGAACCTTCTAAATATATCTGAAGGGATGGCGATAGTCACTTTCCAAAATGGGCTAAGTAGAAGCGGGTCGAGGGCGACCAAAAAGTTGCTAAGCCGACTCATGAAATACCCTCCAACCACTTGAGACAAGATACATAACGCCTACTGTGACGAGGTAAGAGCCAATGAGGACAATCTCAACGGACCTACCCAATGGTTGACCTCAGTCAAAATGGAGTCCAGGAAGACTAGAGAAATGACATCATGAGAGATCTAGCGTGACCTCGACCTAATCGAGAAAGGCATCAGCCATATGTTAGAGGTGCCCTCATGCCGTCTCCACGCCACAACGAAGGCCCATCCAGGTCGCAAACGGGAACCCACCAAAGTGACAGAGGTATGCCCTCTTTATTATCTGCTCAAAATTTCTGTGTCCCCCCCCCCCAGAAATAGTCTACGCACTGGAGAAGCTAAGCCCAAAAGTGAAGTGGCCACAGAAAAATAAGATCTAACCCGAGCACCAAAAAGTCAAATGCACTCCACGAATTCCACCAGGAGCGGGGTCACAAAATCAAGAATTGTATCGCCCTAAGATAAGAGGTCGTGAACATGCTTTACCAAGGGCACTTGAAAGAGTTGATGAGTGACCGAGGGAGAGCCAACTTTGCCCGAGGATGTGAACAACACCAGGGACCGTCCAAACCACCTTCCCCAGTTCGGACCATTCAAATGATCATCGGAGGGGGCGGCGACGCATCAATCAACAACATGAATTTCACCACCACCCATAAACTCAAACGGTCAATCACTTATGAATGATATGACAAACTCGAAGAAAGTATCATCTTCGATTAGTCGGATACCCATGGTTTGATTTTTCCTTACTATGACGCTCTTGTCATTACTTTACACATTTTTGATACCGATATAAAATGTATTATGGTAGATGACGAGAGCGTAGCGTGCATCATCCACCCTCGAGTTCTCACCCAAATGAAGCTCGAGGATAGGATAGTGTCACACTGCATCACACTAACAGGTTCTAACAATGCAATTGAGCGGACATCTGGAGAAATCATGCTACCCATCTTGGCCAGCGGCATTACTTTGGAGACCACATTCCATATCATGTACCGGGATATGACATACAACATCATCATAGGTCTACCTTAGATACATGCCATGAAAGCCGTCTCCTCTAGCTTATATCAAGTCATCAAAGACCCCGAAATCGTAGGAGCCACGGGGTCAACCATAGAGGATCTCGACTCCGTCCAACTCAATGATAACTACCATAATAAGAAAGCTTTCATCGGCCACAAACTCCAGGAACCAGGTAAATTTCATCAATTCTTCAAAAATAATGTTGACATGTTCGCCTTTTCCCATGCAGACATGCAGGGCATCCCAAAGGGAGATAGCAACACATAAATTGAATGTCGACCCATTTCACCCCCAGTGCGACAAGTTAGAAGAAAATTCAATGCGGGGATAAATGATGTTGTTCGCGAGGAGGTGGAAAAGTTGCTTGAGAATAGCTCTATCAGAAAGTCAAAATATCCCCAATGGGTCGCCAATGTGGTCGTGGTAAAAAAGAAAAACGAGAAATGGCGGATGTGCGCAGACTTTACAAATCTAAACAAAGCATGCCCGAAAGACTCATTCCTACTATATTGACCAACTCTTCGACACAATAGACAAGCATGAGCTATTAAGTTTCCTAGATGTTCGGGTTACAACCAGATCCTCAAGGAGGAGGAAGATCAGAAAAAACCACTTCCATCACCCACATACTGTTATAGGGTTATGCCGTTCGGGTTGAAAAATGAAGGGGCAACATATCAGAGGCTGGTAACCAAGATGTTCAAAGATCAACTCGTCAAAACCATGGAAGTACATATAGACGACATGTTGGTCAAGTCGAAAAGAAAGGAAGACCATATCGAACATTTGAGAGAGGCATTCGACATACTTAGGAGGTACGACATGAAACTAAACCTCGATAAATGCACCTTCGATGTAACCTCAGGAAAGTTTCTTGGTTTCTTAGTATCGCAATGATGCATCGAGGTCAACCCTGAACAAATCAAGGATATAGAGGGAATACCAGAGAGCTTAACCAGCAAGAAGCAGGTGCAGAAGCTGACCGGTCGTATAGCTGCCCTGTCTAGATTCATATCACGGTCCTCTAATAGGTGCCACAAGTTTTTCAACATACTCAAAAGGACATCGGACTCCAATGGAATTCTAAATGTGTCGACGACTTAAAAGAACTGAAGGTGTACCTATCTTCGCCCTCGCTGGTTGCTAAGGCTGAGCCTGGAAAATGTCTTCTCATCTACCTGGCTATGTCCGATGTGGCGGTAAGCACAGTCCTGGCCAAGAAAATAAAGGTAAGAAGTCTCCAATATACTATCTTAGCAAAACTTTAGTTGACACTGAAACGAGGTTCCCCCACCTCGAGAAGCTAGCCCTAGACTTGGTCGTAGCTTCACAAAAGCTTAGACCCTATTTCCAGTGCCACCCTACCTCATCGGTCACGACCTTTCCTCTAAAGGGCATCCTGCACAAACTTGATCTATCAGGTTGGTTGGCCAAATGGGCCGTAGAACTGAGCGAGCACGATATAACTTACCATCCGCTGATAAGTAGGATTTTTGACTGCTTATTTGCTCTCTTTTACTTGCTTTTTAGCTCAAAAGTGCTTAGAGGTATTCCTAAGAACTAATGAAATGTGCTTTTGTACTGGAATATTTGAAAATGAGCCAAAGAAGTTAAAATCAACTCATAAAGGAGTCAAAAGTGAACAAGAACCAAAACAGGGCAAAAAGGCCTACAGTGAGAACCGCACAATTGTTGTGCGGCTGCAGACAAAGAGATTCAGAGAGTTGGATTTTTGGAAGGCTGAAGGCATACAGACCGTACCATAATTGTGCGGTCGCAGAAGAACAAGTGCGGTCGCACTCAAAATTACGCGGTCCACAGAAGACAAAGATTAGAGAGATGGGAATTCAAGAGTCAAGTTGGAATGTGGACCGCACTATTTTTGTACGATCGCACAATTAGAAGCGCGACCGCACTTATTTATATGCGGACCGCAGAAATCCCGAAGTGCCAAGCCCAAGTTGAATGCGGGCCGCACTATAATTGTGCGGCCGTAAAAGCTCATTGTGCAGAGCGCACACACAATTATGCGGCCTCACAACCTTCGCAAGGGCATTTTTGTTAGATATTTTTAGCTTAGTATAAATAGAACTTTTTTTCATTTTTAGGTTAAGTTTAGTTTTTGGAGAGCACCTGAGCCGTTTTTCTTTGCTGTTTTGAGTAATTTTTTACTAGATTAACTTCTAAACATTAGATTTTCTTTCTCTAATCAGTTATTATGCATTCTATCTTAATTTCTCTTTGTATTTCTTTATTTTTCATGAGTATCTAAATCTCTAGCTAGGGTTGTAGCCCAACCCTAGTGTGGGTACTTAATGAGTGTTTGATTTAGGGGTTGTTTGTGATTGGGTTAGTGATATTTTTCCAAGTTCATGTTTGAATTCAAGAATTAATGGTTGCAAACATTGATTCATGCCTATTTAACTTAGTGTCTACTTGATAAAGAGAGACTAAGTCTAGTAACACTTGGATAACAAGAAATTGGGGTAAACTAAAAAAATTGATAGCCCCAATGAAAGGGTCAAACCTAGAGATAGGATGAAAGGGTCAAACCTAGAGATAGGATGACCTGACTTGAGCATATATCACTTGTTTTGTGCAATAACCATTTGGACTTGAAAAAGCCAAATTTGGCAAAATCACTCAAACTACCAAGAGGTATAGAGTGGTAATCATGTGTGATTGCTATATTACAACCTCGACTAATCAAACTTGCCCTAGAGTTTGCAACCCATTAGGTAACCACCTAGGTGGAAGTCACGACCCTAGATCTTTTATCATTTGAAAAACAACCAAAGCCAAAAATATTATCATTTAGTTTCATATTTTCAATCAATAGCTTAAAGTAGAAGTAAAAACAACAAACAAGAATATGGAAGTGTAATTTGAGGCACATCATACAATTGCACTAAATATATACATAATTCCAATTCTAACTAACTGAGGATTTGACCCCAACTTGCGTTGGGTTGTATTATTTCTTTGATCGCCTCACTACCTATAATTGTGGCGTGAGTTTGGGTGACATCACCCACGAACAACGATAAAGTCGCAAATGCTTGCCGACTTCGTCATAGACTTTAGTGCAAAAATAATGTCCGAAGTTGAAAGGGAAGCTGCCAGTACCCTAAGATACATGCTCTATGGATTTTTTACACTGATGGCGCCTCTAACACATCAGGATCTAGACTGGGACTCATGGCCGAAGTCTCGCAAAATAATTTGCCAGTCCGTACGGTGCCATGATATGACTAACAATGAGACTGAGTATGAGGCCGTGATTGCAATATTAAAATTAGCATTCAAGTACGAAGCACGACGAGTAGTCCTACGATGTGATTCGCAACTCGTCATCAATCAAGTCACAGGGACTTTCCAAATCACGGAACAACGGCTACGGAAATACCAGGCTAAAATCTATAAACTGTTACCCTAGTTCGATGAATTCCAGCTTGATCAAATACCTCGAGCACAAAACATAGAAGCAGATGGTCTCGCTAAACTGGTGGCGGCCATCAAAAGCATAATCGGAGAAGGGAACATGGTCACCCTTCTCCATTCATCGATTGATCAAATTGAGGTACGGACTATAAACTTGACTTGGGACAGGCGCAATCGTATTGCCTCCTATTTGAGGGACGGGGTACTCTCAGGTGATAAAAAAGAAGTCAAGAAGATTCGAATACAGGTAGCTAGGTACAACATCATCAATAAAGAATTCTACAAAAGAACGTATGGAGGCCCCTTAGCAAAATGCTTAGGCTCAAATCATATGCATTGTGTCCTCGAGAAAGTACACAAAGGTCACTGCGGAGCTCATACCAATAATGAAGCTCTCATCAGATGCCTCATACGAGTAGGCTACTACTGGCCCATGATGAAAAAGGAGGTCGCCGACTTTATAAAAAAATGTGAGCGATTCCAAAAGTACGCCCCCATGATCCACAAAGCAGGCGAGCACCTCCACTCAATCACCTCGCCCTGGCCTTTCATCAAATGGGAAATGGACATCGAAGGACCCCTCCCTACAGGATGAGGTAATGTGCGATTTCTTTTAGTTTTGACTGATTATTTTTCCAAGTGGGTAGAAACAGGTGCATCCCCATATATGTGAGCAAGAAGTGATAACATTTATATGGAGGAACATCATATTCCGCTTCGGCATCCCCAAAGAAATCAGTTGTGACAACAGACCCCAATTTGCTGGAAAAAAGATCGCCAAGTTCTTTGAAAAATGGCACATTAAAAGAATACTCTCCACGTCGCATCACCCCCGCAGGCAATGGTTAGTCAGAGTTCTCCAACAAGTCATTATTGAACATCATGAAAAAGAAGCTTAAGAACTGCATGAGACTATGGTCGGAAGTGCTATGGGCATACTACACAATATCGAAAACAAGCACAGGAAAAACGCCATATTCACTAGTCTATGGTACTGATGCAGTAGTACTGGTCGAGATTGGAGAACCAAGATTGAGATATTCACACAAGGTCGGACCGACTAATGATAAAAGTAGGAAGCAAGACCTCGACGAGGCTAAAGAGCGAAGACACATGGCTTACATAAGGATGGTCGCTTAGAAATAACAAGCAGAGCAATATTACAGCAAAAAGGCCAAGGTCAGACCACTCAAAGTCAGTGACTACGTACTCAAAGCCAAAATAAAGGCAAGCAAGGACCCACAAGAAGGAAAACTAGGGACTAATTGGGACGGCCAATATAAGATCACGGCAATAGTAAGCAAAGGGCCATTCCATCTAGAAACAATAGAGAGGAAGATTTTATCAAACAACTGGAACATCGCCCACTCAAGTACTTCAACTTCTAAGAAAATATGTTCTCTACGCCATACTCTTTTTCCCTCGCCTGAGTTTTTGTCCCAATTGGGGTTTCTCGGGGAGGTTTTTAACGATGCGACAAGGAGGACATCTCAAAGTTTAAGGTTCGAGCAGGGTAGATTAAAAATTTTCAAGTTCATTGTTCGACCCCTCAAATACTTCTACAGGCCGAATAATAAAGGGACTAGATAGACTGGGACTGGAATACCATCCCGAAAAACTTGTAAACTTCAATATATAAATGAAAGAAAAGCATACAAACACATGATGTTTGCCTGTGTCCACCAAATTTTAACTTTGCACCAATCAATGCACTAATTTGACATCGTTCGAATCAACTAAGAGTCAACATTCGACCTCGCTCGAATCGACTCACATTCGACCTCGCTCGAATCGACTCACATTTAACCTCGCTCAAATCCACCCACATTTGACCTTGTTTGAATTGACTAAGATTCTGCATTCGACCCCGCTCAAATTGACTCACATTCGACCTCATTCGAATCAACTAAGAGTCAATATTTGACCTCGCTCGAATTGACTCACATTCGACCTCATTCAAATCAACTAAGATTCAATATTCGACCTCGCTCGAATCGGCTCACATTCGACCTTGTTCGAATCAACTAAGAGTCAATATTCGACCTCGCTCGAATTAACTCATTTTACCTCGTTTGAATCAACTAAGAGTCAACATTCGACCTCGCTCGAATCGACTCACATTCGACCTTGCTCGAATCAACTAAGATTCAACATTTAAGCTTGCTCGAATTGACTAATATTTGACCTCGTTCGAATCAACTAAGAGTCAATATTCAACCTCACTCGAATTTACCCAAATTCGACCTCATTCGAATCGACTAAGAGTCAGCATTAGATCTCGCTCAAGTCAACTCACATTCGACCTTTACTCGAATTAGTGTGTTCGACCTCATTGAATCGACTAAGAGTAAGCATTCAACCTCGTTCGAATAACTCACTTTCGACTCTTGTTAGAATCAACTAAGATTCGACATTTGACCTTTCTCGAATCAACTGAGTCAGCATTCTACCTCGCTCGAATCGACTCATATTCGACCCTCGTTCGAATTATTTAATCATTTGAATTTATTCTAATTAACTCACATTCGACCTTGTTCGAATTAGTGTGTTCGACCTCGTCTAAATTAGTAAAGAACAATATTCAACCACACTCGATCTCAACTCATACTCAACCTGACTTGAGTTATATTTACAACTTCATCTTGAGTTAAGTATGACAACATGTGACTTGCTGGTTCTACTTTGGCATGTACCGTAACGACCCGTCTGATCGTTTAATGCACTGTACTAATCATCGCATCCTCCAGCACTTGTTCATGTAGAAGGATCTCAATTTGTGGTAGCGGAGATGGTTGGAGCTACTGAAGGATTATGATATTACTATATCATACCATCCAGGGAAGGCCAATATAGTGGCCAATGCTTTGAGCATAAAGGTGGTGAGTATGGGCAGTTTGGCATATATTCATGTTGGGAAGAGACCTATTGCAGTTTATGTTCATGCCTTAGCTAGTCTATTTGTAAGGTTGGATATTTTGGAGCCCAGTCAGATCTTAGCTTGTGTGGTTTCTTGGTCTTCCTTGTTTGATTGCATCAAAGAGCGACAGTATGATGATCCTCATTTATTTGTCCTCAAGGACAAAGTTCAGCACGACGGTGCTAGAGATGTTACTATTGGTGATGATGGGGTATTGAGCATGCAGAGCCGTATATGTGTGCCCATCTATGCCTAATGTAGATGGGCTTCATGAGTTGATTCTGGAGGAGGCCCATAGGTCGCGGTATTCCATCCATCTGTGTGCTGCGAAAATGTACCAGGATTTGAGACAACACTACTGGTAGAGAAGAATGAAGAAAGATATAGTGGGATTTGTAACTCGGTGTCTTAATTGTCAGCAGGGGAAATATGAGCATCAGAGATCGGGTGCTTGCTTCAGCAGATAGATATTCCAGAGTAGAAGTGGGAGCGGATCACCATGGATTTCGTAGTTGGACTCCCACGGACTTTGAAGAAGTTCGATGTTATTTGGGTGATTGTGGATCGGCTGACCAAGTCCAGGAAATTCATTCTGATGTGTACTACCTATTATTTAGAGCGGTTAACTAAGATTTATATCCGAGAGATTGTTCACCTGCATGGTGTCCCAGTTTTCATCATTTCAGATAGAGGTACTCAGTTCACATCGCAACTTTGGAGGGCCGTGCAACGAGAGTTGGGTACTTAGTGTGAGCACGTGATTTTTGCCACGCTTAAACTACTCTTACAAAATTCCTTAGAATTAGGATTTTCTTTATTATTTGAATTTTTTAGGAATTAATTGCATGATTTTGTGTCTTGTTTGCATTTATGTGTGCATTTTACTTTATATAATTCCAAAATACAAAATAGTACGCTTTTTAATATTACAAAAATAAAGAAAATAACAAAAAATGGTTCTTTGCATTTCTACTTTCAATTTTTAAAATTTGTCCTAAGTTTTCTTTTAAATTAAAAATTAGTTAATTTTGGAATTTTAATTAGTTAATTTTAGAGTCAATTCGGGTCTTTTATTTTTAATCTTACATTTAATAAAATCAGAAAATAAAAAACAAAAATCGAATAAAAAAACAAAAGAAAAGAAGAAAATAAACAAAATAAAAGAATTTGAAATAACAAACAAAAGGGTTGGCCAATTCGGGCCATTTTTCATGCAAAGGCATAAGCCCAAAAGCTATAACCCTAGCCCAGATCCAATTCTGCCCCTACACCTGTTCAAATTACCCGTCCAACCCAAGTTGCACCCGGTCCAAACCTCATGCCTTTGGAACCCCCAAAACGACATCGTTCTGGGTTAGTAGGCGATCTTTCCATCTTAGCCGTCCATTTTATTTCATCCAAGGTCCATCATCTATTCTAGTATTTGATTAAAGTGTCTGAAGAAATATGTTTAACCTAGGACCATCATCTTTAATTCCCACTTCTTACCGCCGCCGCCACCACCGAAAATCGCCATGTGGCGATGTTTGATCTCCAAATCTTACCAAAATTGTACCACAAACTCCTCTCAACCCCGTCATCTCAAATCCACATTCCATTCACCCCAGCCCCTCCGAAACCCCTTCAAGTTTAGACTCGAAAGGGCGGAACCCTAGCGCCGCCCACTTTTTCCAATGGCGGCGCCGTCGCCAATCGACCTTAAACTAACATCCTTGAATCCCTTTGTCCCCCTCATTCCAAAACTCTAGTACATCTCCTTCAAATCCTCGTTGAATTGCTCGAATATTAAATCTAGGGTTTGAGCCCTCGAAGTCAAGGTCAAAGCCATACCTAGGCATATCAGTTACCTGTTTCTTGATGGATAATAGATGACTGGTGTCATATTGGGGTTCAAGTTAGAGATTTGGGTCTCGAGTTCGAGTCAAGATGGTGAGTTTTCTCTCTTTCTTCACTTTTTATTTTTTCTTCTGATTCTATTCAACCTTCTTTCTTCTTTTCTTTTCTAGTTGAACTATCCCGATAATCAAACTTCTACTCTTCTCTTTGCTCCCCTTAGTCTGAATTCCACCTAGATGTGTTCAAATTGGTAGATGTTGTTTGTTCGCTTTTTGTTTTCTTTCTTTAATTATGTTGTTTAAACAAATTGAGTTCAAGGCATGAGACTGTTTTTGTTTCCCTTATCATGTTTTATCATTAATTAGTAAACTTGGAGTATTGACCTAATTAGATTACAAGAATGGTTAAAAAACAATGATTTTCTTCTTTATTATTCCAGTGATTGTTTTGGTCTTTTGGTTTAATCCTTGCTTCGATTTGATTTAGAATTGATCCTATTTTGGTAATTAGTTTAGTCTTTGTTCGAATGCGTTTGGTATAGACTTTAATTCAGTAGCATAGGTTTTAATTTCCTTTAATTTTGTCCAGTTAGTATTCGATTTTAATTTGTTGTTTTTGGTTTTTGTTTGTTCATGTTTGTTGTTATTTATCTTTTAATTAGTTTGGTTATAGCTGATAATTTCAACCATGGTAAATTGAGACCAAGGGCCAAGGGTTAGTTTGACTAGGATTAGTAATTTCAGAATAAGGACTAGGGTAATATAGGTCTTTCTAGATAAGAATCTTACAATAACTGAATTAGAAATCCCTAGAAGCTTCTAGAAGGGGGTTCAATTTAGAATTTCAGGAACTTAATGCAATAACTTGAGCAACAAGTCAGTAAATTAGGGATTAAGGAATAAAATCTAAAAATAAAAGTGGGGAAAAAGTGTGAGGGAGATCTAGAATCTTCCCCCTGAAATTTGCCTATAAAAGGCAGCCCCCTTGCCTTCATTAAGAAGTGGATAGACACTCTGAAAATCCCCAAAAAAAAATTCCAGCCTCCAAATTTCCCCCAAATATCCACTAAGACTCCACCAAAACTGAAATTTGAATTTTAGATTAGAACACCAAATCTGAAATTTGAAACTCTCTCTTCATCTGAAAATCTACAAAAAAAAAATACACAAAAGCAATAGAAAAATCCAAAAAACTACTGTTACATTAGTGTTCCTTAAGTCATTTTCAGATTTCATCATTTAATTCAAGTCTCTAGTTCATTTAGGATCAAAACTACTTGAATCTCCTTGTTTTGTTCGATATCTGAGGTTTGAAGGCAGTTCGAGTCATCTAGGCATTGGATCTGGATAATTCAAGTCGATTGTGGGTCATTAGTTGAGTGTATTGCTTTCATGTGTTCATTTCTGGGTATTTTGATGCTGTTTTGGGGTTGAGATATCAGTCTCGTTTGGTTTCAAACATTTCTGGAATCACTGAGTCATTTCTGGACTGAAATCGGCTATGTCTGTTGCTGTTTGGAACTCCAAATCGTTGTTGCCTGCTCTGCCGTTGCTAACTTCTCCTTCTTCTTGTTACATTCTGATTTCCAGGTACACAATCTAAAGCTGATCTGATGTATTTTCTCAAGCCAAAATGGGAATAAAATTGATGTTTGATCTCTGCTGAAGTTGCATTGTGTCATTAGCCTACTATATTTTGAAGTAGTTGCATAGTTTGGAAGTTATATCCCTTGTATTTTAAAATAAAAGTTAGACCGGACTGAGGTGTATAATTAGGATTACTTTTGGATTGTTTGCAGTGTTGTGGATAGACTGTATAATTGAACTATAGAGCTGAGTTTATTTGTAGATTATGATAGTTCATAGGTTGGTTTTGATGTTTATTTTGACTATTTCGAACTGCTAGTGTAGTGCTTGGATTTTAGCATGACCTAATATAATGGTTAATGATAATCGATTTAGTTAGCTAAAAAATAACTGTTCAAGTTTCAGGTCCAGTGAGATGCAAATGTGTTCATATAGACAAACTTGTTATTAGCTGTTAGGTTTAGCATGCTGATTCAGGAAAAAATGGAAAATTATATTTCGATAAAATAGGAACCTTGAGTTCGATGTTAGGCAATTCAATATTGTCTTTTAAAGGATTTCACTAATTTAAATCTGAAGAGCAGTTTAGAATTAACTTGGTAATTCTATTGGATTTAAATGTTTCTACTTATTATTCCAATTGACGGGTCTAATTGTTTGAGGCTGTTTTTATAATTCTGTTTGGGCTTATTCATAAGCCCAAGGCTGGGTAGTCCACACCACTTGTGTTGAGCCACAACATGTTGATGCCAGGCTTAATCCCAGACTTGCTTGTTCTACTCAATTGGGTTTGCCTCGAGGCCCAAAGGTTGATAGCAGTCACAAATGATTTATCTTATGCTGCTGGGCCATTTTCAAAAAAATCCAACATCAAGGACATGAACTCGTATTGGGTCTGAAAATCTAAACTCATAACATAGAGTTTGGGCCTCCCAAGCTAGGCAGCATGTTTGAACTAAGAGGATATCCTCTTGTTCAAGTGTGGGCCTGAGTTTGAGGCCCTGACTCTTCAAATACTCTCTAATAATAGCAATTGATAAAATTAACTAATTAGGATTCTTTAGAGACAGGAGAAAATTGAAAATTTTAGTTTGCTTTAGGTTGGCCTTTAATAATAAAAATGAGACGATCCTCGCCAAACAAAAGTGCATAAATTGTGGGGCCCTCATTAAATGCTTTTATTGAAATACTTAGAATTCGGGGCGTGCTGTTTAGCGAATTTCACGGCCTCCCACAAAGACAATAACACGCTAGCCACCTTAGGTGCGCTTTTAATAATTTTACCTTCCTAAGTATGGGTGTGAATTTCATGCAACCCAAATCCAAATCCTAAAATGTTGAATAGGAATGTGTCGAGGATCCGGGTACATTTCATGTGACGTGATCCGAAAATACATTTTTAAACGACGTTCACTTTCTTAAAAAAAATTAATTAAAAGCGGTAAGTGATTTTTAAAATTGCACTATAGGATGACATGTATTAAAATCATATTTTAGCCAAATATAGCAGTTGAGCGACCGTGCTAGAACCACGGAACTCGGGAGTGCCTAACCCCTTCTCCCAGGTTAATAGAATTCCTTACTCGGATTTCTGGTTCGCGACTGTAATACAGAGTTAAACCCTTTCCTCGATTCGGGATTCAAATCGGTGACTTGGGATACCATAAATCTCCCAAGTGGAGACTCTGAATCTTTAATAAAACGAATCCCGTTTCGACTGTCCTTTAATTGGAAAAACTCCCTTTATTATACCATTCCTCGGGGTGTAGTAGTGAAAAAGGAGGTGTGACAGATCTGACGACTCTGTTGGGGATAAGAACCCAGAATTTCGGTTCAGGGTTCATGAATTCGAGCTCAATTAAATTGTCATATTTAGCATTATCTGATTTTTCAACACGTTCCATGCTATATGTGCTAAATGTTTTACCGCTTTGATATTTGTTGAATTGTATATAAACTGTCGTGAATCCCTTCCTCTCTCTGAGTCTTCTACATCATGGAGAAGGGTGCACTTCATGTAGCTTCTCTTCTGTTTAGAGTCTTTCCAATTTAGAACGAGGTTTGGATAAGTTGCTAAGCCGGCAGAGCTTCTGTGTCCCCGGTACGCTGCCTCCCCCTCAGCCCGAGTTGTCCGCTCGGGTAAGCCAGGTCTAGACTAATAAACCTAGAAGAACAAGAACCTCATGCCGGATCCCTAGTAGGACGCTTGTTTGCATCATGTGCATTTGACTTAGGGGACTCAAAACAGGGGCTGGGTCCATCTAGGACATGTAACCTGAATTGAAATGACCATCCTGATGCATCTTACGTGCTACTTGCGCATTTATTTGCTCGGTTTTGCATGTTGACCGGCTTGTATATAATGAGTGAAAATTGTAAAAAATAGCAGTGTGAGGGTAACCATATGCTTGAAAAACCCAATGCCCAAATAGTACCGAAATGCTGCCCGATTTTTGAAAAATACGAAAACGATAAAAATATTTGAAAAATAGAAAGGAAATTGTTGTTCAAAAATATACTTTTGATTTTGGCGAGTCTGCCCGAACTAAGCTGGCTTGATTCTTACCGGGTGTGAGATACGTAGGCAACCCTCATCGGGTCCAACCACCCTTTTTGCAAAAATAACCAAAAAATATCAAAATTTTAATTTTTGTCAAAAATAAGTCGGGTGACGCCATTCTTGTTTAAAATCAGTCGAATGTCCCCAAAAGGGCGCCGGAAGGCTGTTTTTACAAGAACAGCCACCCTGAGTCATTTAAAACGGTTTGCGGGCACAGCCTTACAATCGCCCTTTCGAAAGTGTTAAAAGGTCGTTTTCGCAAAATCGAGTCTTTGTTTTCTTAAATAAAATTTTTGAAAAATAGCCACTTTGCTTTGTAAGTCAAAATAAGCCATTACAAGGACAGTTTTCTTTAATAGTCACAGTTGACATTGAAACCTTCTCAGTCTTGCGCAGGCCTGCGGCGATGCCGAGTGACGCCCCGCAGTCCCCAAGATTTAAAGCTTTGATGTATTCCTAGTCATCGAGTCTGTATTTTGTTTTTAAGTCTGTTTGTAATTTTTCCCCTTTAAGAAAAACAAATAGTCTAGTATCTCTTGTAATCGGCGTTTATTAATGAAAACGGGAAAAATTCCAAAAATTATCTCTTTATTTTTGCATTTAATCTGCAAGAACTACACCTTGTCTGATTCATGTAGGGTCATGATACGCAGGAAATCTCCATAGGATTCGACCATAACCAAAAAAAAGGAAAGAAAAGAGAGGAAAAACAACAAAAAGGCAAAAGAAAAGAAAAAAAGCGGAAAAACAAGAAAAAGGGAGAGAATAGGAACAAGAGAAGACAAAGGTAAGAGTGAAAAGAAGAAAAAAACAAAGAAAGAGAAAGTTTACAATTGGAAATAAGGAAAAGGCCGGGATGACGCATGCGACCGATCAAAAGCATAATAGGAACTGTTAACTGCCTAGGTGCATTCACTCCCCAAATGTCCAGGTACCAATATGTTAAATGCCCTAACGCTAACGTGATGGTTTCATTTTGTCATGACATTCCAGAAAGGTGGTTGGTTTGTGGTTTTAAAGTGGTAACTCTTCTTTGCAACACAAGGACAAAAGGCAATGGCAAACAATAATAGAACGGAGTTGGTTGATACCGGTGCCCGACAGCAGTTGGTTGAACGAGATAATGGGTTGGTTGAAGAGGTGTAGATGTTAAGACAGCACATGGCAGACATGTATCAGACCTGGATGATTGGGAAGGCACCACCCCCATCGCCACCGATTTTTTCGGATGCTGCCCTTACCCAACCTCCCAACACAATGCCGGATGATCCTCCATATTCTCCAGATACACTCCCTTATCACAATTTTCCCAACTACCCTAGTAACTCCATCACTCATCCTTCGGTTACATTTCCCCAAAATTACTCTCATGTCATATCCACTACCCCAAATAATGAATACCCACTCAAAGCTCACAATGCCCAATATCACCCCTAGAGGTTGCCCGCAAGATCCTTGATTCATATAAGAATAGCTCCCTGGATGAGCTTCATGCTAGAAATGAAAAGGTTACAGGAAGAGAAGGGCGAGATGGGGTACCCAGGAAGTTGAAAAACGCAGAACAGTCCTTAAGGGACAAGCGAAGAGTGGGAGACCAGGGTAGCATGACTTGTAAAGAACTGATTGTGCCCCGTGACGCCCGCCTGCCCGCAGGGTTCAAAGTACCAAAATTTAACTTGTATGATGGGCGTGGAGATCCAGTAGACCTCCTGAGGGACTATTGCAACAAAATGAAGATCGTTGGAGAGCTTGGCTGGGGCAGCCTTGGACTGACACACTCGTCAAGATGTCGATAAGTGGCTTACATTGGGTGACATGGCTCAAGACTTTGTCCGATACTTTCAATGCAAATCGAGTGTTACCCCAGACCGCTCCTCGCTATCTAAAATGGAAAAGAAGCCGGAGGAAAGCTTTAATGAGTTTGGGCTCCGATGGAGGGAGAAGCTGCTCGAGTCAGTCCCCTGATTAGCGAAGAAGAAATGGTTGAGCTTTTTCTACAGGTCCAGGGACCCATCTACTACAGTCATTTGATCCCGACCTTAGGAAAGCCTTTCAATGATGTGTTAAAAATGGGGGAGCTAGTAGAAGAAGGGATCAAGTCAGGCAAAATCGCGAGTTGTTCGGAAGCCATTCAGAACGTCCCAGTAAGCTTGGTTGGAAGAAAGAGGAACAGAAAAGACGATCCAATAAGTTTTCTTGATCGACACTTCCAGCCTCAACGTCGTCCCCATGGTTTTCCTTGTGCACTAGATGACCCTCCCCGATGCTACTTCTCTCTACAGAAATCCCAAAGTCTCACATCACATTCTCAGTACCCAGCTCCAAAAAATGCCTATCTACCCCCACGAGCTTACCAAAACCACCCCAGATCAGGTTTTCAGCCCAATCCAGCATCTAAGAATGAGAGGTTACGGAAGAAGAAAACCTTCACTCCGTTGGGAGAGTCATATGACAGTCTGTTCTAGAGGTTAAGGACATTGGACATGTTCAAGCCGATTCAGATAAAAATGTTGAACCCTCTTCCAAAGAAGTTTGATCCTTCTCAAATGTGCGCATACTGCTCAGGTGCCCTGGGGCATGACATAAAGAAATGTTGGAATCTGAAGAATGCGATTCGGAAGCTTATTGATGTAGGCGACATTGTCGTGCAAAGTCCAGATGCAGCAAACACTAGCGAAAGTCCATCTCTTGTGCATAATGAGATGCATATTTTGGGTATGATTTATTTTGAAAATGAACATGAGAACTCTTCTGAGATCCCTGGAGGTCCAGATGCTGCTAAGGTTTCAGCGTTATTAGAGGTCGATCGTGAGAACGAGCCGACAAAAGGAACCCAAAAGCAGTTTGCTAAGAACAACGTGACTTGTGATGGTTCCAACAACATTGGTGTGAAACTCAGTGGCTGGGATGTCGTGCTTGGTAATTAGGGAGATTCTCCGTCTCTTGGTTAGCTGGAGTGGAGTTTTGGTGGTTTATTTTGTTGTCATTTCTGTTGTCCAGGTTATTTCAGGTTGTAATCCGGATATTGTCTTGTGACTCAAACCCTTCTATCTTTTCACTTTGCTGTAATAACTTGTTTAGTGTTGTCTAGGTTTGTTTGTGTGTTCTGTTGTTTAACCCCTTTCACCGTCAGTCTAATGCAATTCTCTGTTTCGTGCAATTTCTAGTCATTTCGTTTAGTTTTCTTCTCCTTTTACAATTCTTTTCATGCTGGTTCTGGTGACATGACATGCACGCATAATTCTCAGCCTGGTTTTAAAAGTCAGTTTATTAATGAAGCAATGAGACAATGTTGAAGATGATAGGGACATTTGAGGGAAATAAGTGAAACTGGGGCAGACAAACATAGAGAAGCCCCGTTAAAACGCATCATGCCGCATCGGTTTGAAGCCAAAGACAAATTTGCCACAAGTTTACAGGGACCGTTCGTGGTACCGTGGTTGTTGTCCAATGGTATTGGGTAATTGACAAAGTGTAGAAGGAAAATGTGTGGATATGGCCATTAATTTCGGTGCAATAAAAAGATATTACGTATGTCTTCCTCAGCTTGTTTAATTGCATAGTTTGTACTTGACATGTTTTGGAGATTGGAATGACGAAGGCATTTTGTTCTGCTATCCAAACACTTTACCCTTTATTACCCCTTTGAGCCTCGGTTATTTTCTTGCATACCCCTCTTTCGGAATCAATAATAAAACTTGTAAGCCCTAGCGGGCAAAGTAAGTGGAGAAACAAGAGCAAAACAGTGAAAAAGAAAAAAAGAAGAAAAGAAAAAGAAAAGAAAAAAAAACACAAAAGAGAAAAAAGAAAAATAAAAGAAAAGGAAAAGAAAAAAGGAATGAAAAGAAAGAAAAGAAAAGTGGAAGAAAGGAAAGATCACAACAACGAAGTAATTTTATGGCATGAACTACGTTTGACTTGATTCCGAAAGGATACGTAGGCAGCCTCTCTCTGAGGTTCAGTCACACCAAAATAAAAATCCAAAAGTCTCCAAGCAAGAAACTAGGGCAGAAGTTGTGGTGGTTGTAAGAAATTTGATTCCGAAAGTTGTAACTTTGAACCCATTTGAATTGTTTCGAGCCTTTGATACCCTTTCTTTCTAGCCTTATCCAAAAGCCCACATTACAATCCAAAGAAAGACCTTCCGATCAGTTTCAAGAAATGTCGAGTCAAGCGAGAAGAGGTAATTCATGTAAACAGCAACACTCAGGTCCAAACGAGGGAAATAAAGAATGAGAGAGTCTTATTGATGAGAACTCTCACGGGTACCCCAAAGCGATGAAAGATGAGAGAAATAAAAAAATGAGAGAGTCTTATTGGTGAAAACCTTCACGGGCACCATGAGGCGATGGTAAGACGAGAGAAAGACCAAATGATAGAGGCTTGATGGTGAAAACTCTTCGGGCACTACAAGTCGAATAAGGATTGTGAATCAGATCAGGTAAGCGGAGCATTGACGCCTAGTTTCATGGCAAAAAGGTGCAACAAGAGCCGAACATCAGATTTGCTAAACAGAATAGGCTGCAGGTGCATGTCAAGGTCATTAGAGTCGGTATCCACATCCGATAGGTTTCTACTTTGTAGTTTTCTTGTTAGGAATCATCTCTTTCATTGTCCTCCTACTATATTCCTTTTGTCCTGTTTACTTCCTCCTCTTGAGTCTGTCTGGTCATAACAAGTGAGAAATGACTTCAAAATCTACCACCAATCTTTCCAATTAAACAAAATGGGATCTGTTGAACACATCAAGGCGTCAAGTCAGGAAAGAACAACAGACACACTGAGTTGGCTACAATCAATATGCTTTGGGATCCTTGTGAAATTCAACGGCTTGACATATGTCAATTCATGAACAATGCCATAAATGAAGGGTTAGGGCGAACATATCAAGGGTATTTCCTATGATAATCTTGATAAAAGAGTGTTAAACCAGTGACGAGAAAGACCTTCCAAGCAGAAGTCAAAGTTATCATGGCAAATGCGGGAGCTGTAGACCTCAAGGACTGGACCAGGGGTTTAATTCAAGATAGAATAACATACATCTTGAGTATATGCCAAACTACACGCTTTGGGATCCTTGTGAAATGCAAGGGCTTTGTATATTTCAATTCATGAACAACGCAACAAATTAAGGGTTTGGGGTGAATGGATCAAAGATATGTTCGGTGAAACATGAAAGGTTTGGTACATATCAGATGATGGGTGTTTGGTGAGCAGATCAGAGATATTTTATGTGTTAAGGGTAACAAAGAAAGTGGTCAGCAAGGTCTCCAAGTGGGAATCAGTTATCAAGGCGAGTGAAGGAACAATAAACTCAAGGCCGAGGCCAGTCAAGAAAGAACATGATATACATGGAGTGAGGGCAATAGACGTGCCGTGGGATTCATATGAGACATAAGGGTTGGGAGATGACAGTTCATGCAATGCAACAAATAAAGGATATCGGGCCGCCCTCAAAGTTCAAGGCCACAAACTAACCACCACATTTAAACTTACAAGTTTTCTTTGTTTGAAATAGGAACAAAGCAGTGCAAGAAAGTTAGTTCAACAACAAGGGAAAAAGAAAAGAAATAAAAGAAAAGGAAGAAGAGGAGAGCCGACAAAAGGGAAGTGTCTCAAATCTTTGCCCTTACCTGTCTTGCTAGTATGCATAAAATGCTGCCATTGCTTTAAATCTTAGTCCGATAAATTGTTCTCCTAAGATAGAAAACCTATTCTAATGAACTCTCTCCTAGGATCTAAATCTTAGTCTAATGAATTGTTCTCCTAAGATAGAAAACCTAGTCTGATGAACTTTCTCCTAGGATCAAAATCTTAGTCTGATGGATTGTTCTTTTAAGATAGAAGACCTAGTCTGATGAACTTTCTCCTAGGATCTAAAATCTTAGTCTGATGAATCTTTCTCCTAAGATAGAAAACCTAGTCTGATGAATCTTTCTCCTAAGATAGAAAACCTAGTCTGATGAACTTTCTCCTAGGATCTAAAATCTTAGTCTGATGAATCTTTCTCCTAAGATAGAAAACCTAGTCTGATGAACTTTCTCCTAGGATCAAAATCTTAGTCTGATGAATTGTTCTTTTAAGATAGAAGACCTAGTCTGATGAACTTTCTCCTAGGATAAAAATCTTAGTCTGATGAATTGTTCTCCTAAGATAGAAATCTTAGTCTGATAAATCTTTCTCCTAAGATAGACGACCTAGTCTGATGAACCTTCTCCTAGGATCAAAATCTTGGTCCGATGAATCTTCTCCTAGGATCAACATCTTAGTCGGATGAATCTTTCTCCTAAGATAGAAGACCTAGTCTGATGAACTTTCTCCTATGATCAAAATCTTAGTCTGAAGAAATTTTCTCCTAAGATAACAAAAGACCTAGTATGATGAATTTTCTCCTAGGATCTAAATCTTAGTCGGATGAATCTTTCTCCTAAGTTAGAAGACCTAGTCTGATGAATTCGCTAGTCAAATGTCCTTGGTCTTATTCACAGGAACGTACATTCCAGTCACGTCTTTAGTTTTACTCTCATCATTGCATCAATAGCTTAGGTGCTCTACATTTTACTAACAAACTCACAAATATTCCTAGTGCAAAATTGGGGCAGAAAATTTTCTTTGTTTTTGTCTATTTTGTTGAAGTCAGGAGCCCACCTGGAGAACAAGGGAATACTTTTCAAGTTCAGCAATCAGGAGCCCACCTGGAGAACAAGGGAATACATTTCAAGTTTCAGCAATCAGGCGCTCACCTGGAGAACAAGGGAAGTACAAATTAAATTTTAGATTTCAATTTTTAATATTTGATAACATTGTGCCCAACCCCCAAACTGGGGCAGAAAATTTTCTTTGTTTGTCTACTTTTTGGAAGTCAGGAGCCCACCTGGAGAACAAGGGAATACTTTTCAAGTTCAGCAATCAGGAGCCCACCTGGAGTACAAGGGAATACATTTCAAGTGTCAGCAATCAGGAGCCCGCCTGAAGAATAGAGGCATGTATTTCAAATTTCAGCAATCAAGCATCACTCGGAGGAATAGCGAAACATCTCATATCACAATTCAAGGCAACAACGTAAGGATACAAGTTCAAGGCAACAAGAACAGCAAGATGAAGACATAGATAGGAATTTTTGTAATATAGGCTAGCTTCTTTTGTTTCGACTCGGTGTAATAAGGAGGTCAGCGAGCAATAGCAGCGACAACAGCAGTGAAAATCCCAACTCCTGGTAGTCCCAGCTACCAAACCTTCCAGAACTACACTGACCTGATTCCTTTATAGCCAATGATATGTAGTCAATCTTTAAAGCAGGGTTCGGTCAGACGGTTTTCAAAATGCTTCTCATGGACTGCCGAGCAGGCAAAAATCCTTCATGCTGCTCATTTATCTTTTCCCGAAAACCCTTCGTGTCTTCGAGCAAAGAGGGGCAGCTGTGAGCACGTGATTTTTTCCACGCTTAAACTACTCCTACAAAATTCCTTAGAATTAGGATTTTTCTTTATTATTTGAATTTTTTAGGAATTAATTGTATGATTTTGTGTCTTGTTTGTATTTATGTGTGCATTTTACTTGATATAATTCCAAAAATACAAAATAGTACGCATTTTAATATTATAAAAATAAAGAAAATAACAAAAAATGGTTCTTTGCATTTCTACTTTTAATTTTTAGAATTTGTCATAAGTTTTCTTTTAAATTAGAAATTAGTTAATTTTGGAGTTTTAATTAGTTAATTTTAGAGTCAATTCGGGTCTTTTATTTTTAATCTTACATTTAATAAAATCAAAAAACAAAAAACAAAAATCGAATAAAAAAACAAAAGAAAAGAAGAAAATAAACAAAACAAAAGAATTTGAAATAACAAACAAAAGGGCTGGCCAATTCGGGCCATTTTTCATGCAAAGGCATAAGCCCAAAAGCCATATGTCACGACCCCAAACCCGGTCGTGATGGCGCCCAACCCAACGGCTAGGCAAGCCCGACCAAATATACTCTCAACCCGAGCTTAGAGCTCAAAATCATTTATTTTAAGTCATTAACAATGATATAAACCAAATATGCTGATAGTTATAAAATATCCCGAAAATCTCACAGAATAACATAACTTCCCAAAGACCTGGGCTCACAAGACAAGAGCCTCTATCAGAACAATACTGAAAATAAATCTACAAGTCTGAATGTACGCGGAAAGAACAAAACAGTAGAGTAATAAGGGGAAATATCGGGTCCTGCGGACGCCAGGCAGCTACCTCGACGATCTCAAATGAAACTCTGGATCCAGCACAATCAGCTAAGCTTTCAGATACCTGAATCTGCACACATGGTGCAGGGATTCGATTGAGTACTTCCAACTCAGCGGTAATAAAAGTAAATAATGCTGAAGAAAAGAAAACCACACAAAGCACTATCTCATGCTATAAAATACATAATCATCTTTTAAATTGTAGTACACTTTCATGGTATTCCTTTTTAACAT
>MU779586.1:6514-36759 GCA_026770625.1 Nicotiana glauca | reverse complement strand
CTTGGGACACCATAAATCTCTCAAGTGGCGACTCTGAATTAAATAAATAAACCCCGTTTCGATTGTCCTTTAATTAGAAAAACTCTCTTTACCACGCCCTTCGGGGTGCGGTAGCGCCAAAAGGAGGTGTGACAATACCGACAAACAATCATTAAGCAAGTGAGGCTATAATCCCATCATGAACCGGTGAACCCGATCCTCCATCTTAGATACAATAGTAAGAGCATACCTATCCAATGAATTAAACTGAAGACTGTACTCCCGAACACTAATGTTACCCTACTGAAGGGTCAAGAACCTACCAACTCTGGCCTGTCTAAGCTCTGGTGGCAGATAATGACGAAGAAAGGCTTCTGTAAACTCCTGCCATATTGTTGGAGGGGTATCCTCACCTCTGGACAATTCCCAAAACTCGTACCAATTAACTGCAACATCTCAGAGCCTATAGGAAGCTAGCTCAACTGACTCAATAGCAGTGGCCTTCATTACCCTTAACGTCCTCTGCATCCTATCAATAAATACCTGAGGGTCCTCATTTGGATCTTCCCTATTGAATATCGGAGGGTCTAAATTAATGAAGTCGCGAACCCTCGCACTGATGGAGCTACCAACATGACTAATACATACTTCCTAATGTCGAGCTTGTGCAACTACTAATCAGATAACTGAATAACATCTCTCATCTCCTGACCCGGTGTATCTGGCTGAAGAGCTGGATGTACAGGGCGGGCGCTAGAGCTGGTGCCCCTCAAAACTCTTCTAGAAAGGTCAGGTATGTGAAGTCTGAGATAGAATATCATTGTGAGACTCTCCCCGAGACCTAGTAAGTCGTGGCGCTCGACTAGTAGTCTTACCAGCCACGTACTTCCCCTTTTGGGCTAATGTAGTCTTTGGAGGCATCGCTGAATATATCACATATCGTTAGGAACAGGAATTCTTATATCACACGATCTAAGACAAAAAGAAAGGATAACATCTAATATGTCCTCTAGCCTCATGTTTATACATGTGGTGCACAACACACCCACAAAGAAGACTCTACTTGGCACGGTCTATAGACAACCCGGGGACAGAACTGCTTTAATACCATTTTCTTCATGACCTAAACCGATGGGCCGCGACAAGTACCCGAGTCCTACATGTCAAACAACCCTAAGAATGTGTCTAAGATATAAACTTGAATAACATCTGCTGAATTATGAGAATAATATACATGAAGGAAACCTGCCAAAAAGGCATACGTACATATACGTGCAACATAGGTCGGGCGAGCCGACACGGCTGCTATAGACAACTATGTACCTCAAAACTGGAAGCCAGTAAGGCCACATACTATCCAACTAAACATATTATCTACAGACCTTTAATAGAAATATAACTATACAAAGATGGGATTGTTGATATCCAATTTTTCCTATAATATTCTCAAATCTATGTTGTGGTATCAATTAGCATTTTTATACAATTTCTGCATTTTAAAAATATTTTAACTAATTTTTCCTAGCATTTTATTTATAAAACAATCACTAATTGCATCACAAATAATTTTATAATATTATTTTGTGGTATAATTTTATCATTTGCATTTGTACTAAGTTCAATTGTTGCACAAATAGCCACTTTTGTATTTTTAGACCGCAATTGTAATTATTTTGCAATTATAGTCCACACATGCATTACCATATTATTTTACCAGAAAATAGCCTTTTATATATTTTTAAAATATTTCCAAGCACGAAAATCATTTTTACAACCTATTAGTTATTTAAAAAATATTTTATCAATTAAAAATGGTATTTAACAAATAATCCTAATTCAATTAAACCAGCCCAAATCTACCCAGCCCAAACCTATAATATCCAACCCGGCCCCAAACCCTACCAATCTTGGTCGTTGATCACAGAAATCAACGTCCACAATTACCCATTTCCTTTTTTAGTTCCAAATGACCCCCCAAACCTGGCCATTCTCACCAAAAAAGCTGCCCTGAAACCCTCTCCTTTACGTTCTCTCTGAGACCTAAACCTAACCCTAGCCGCCGCCACCCAAAACCAGCCCTGATCCCTTTAATCCTCGTCTGATCTGTGGATTTCCATGGTTGTATGAGGCCTCTACTTGTCTCCTATCTCCCTTGGTCGCTCGATTGAGTGATTTTGTGGAAGGATTTCGAAGAGATCTAGTCCATATCTCATTTTAAACGCTTCAAAAGTCCGCCTATGGCCCGTGAATGATTTCTATCAAAGTCTTACAGTTCAAATCCTTGATTCAAAGGACATATTCTCTTATCCTATCTCTTTTCTTCAAGAAACCTAATATTTGGAGTTGAATCGGTTCAGATCTACATAGATCTGGAGCGATCCCGAGTTCATCGTTGATTTTTCAAAAAAGTTCCCTTACTTCTTTACTGGTTAATCGATGTCTGAACATTTTTGTTATATTAGGGTTTGTTTTCTTGTTGTTTGTTGGTCGAACCTCTAGGTATCTGAAGCATTTTCAAACTTCCATGGCTATTCTTTTGGGTTCTTTTACTTCTTTACTACTAACTGATTTTTAAACACTATAATACTTCAGGTTTTGTGTTTACCGTGAAAATGGTAATAACAATTAAATTTGTTGACGGGATTCTAAAATTACGTGGTCTATTTTTATATTAGTTATTTAAGCAGTTGATGCTAGGTGTATACAGTTTAAAGATGAAACACGAGCTAAACTGGAGTTGTAGTCGAACCGGGGTGTTAGTTATTTGTGCCTCAGACTAAACAATGTGGGGCCTCAAGGTCGGTGACTGGGCTCGGGCTCGGGCTCGAGCTATCGGGGATAATCAGGGAAGGGCTAATAGTTAAGATAAATTTAAGGGAAGCTTTTTATGGCCAATGACAAGCAATAAATAAAGAACAAGTATGAAATTAGTAAATAGGAGCAATAGTATCGAGAGAGTAAGTTAGAGAGAGAGAGAGAGAGAGAGAGAGAGAGAGAGTTCTTAATTATCTCGTGTAGAATAGTTGGAGCAACAACATTCTTCTTACAAAATGGTGAGGATCCCCTTTATATAGAAGGAGAATCCCAACATAGTACAAAATGCATTAATTGCAAAGATTTGGAGATGTGACGGCTAGACATGACACCGGGCTCTGTCAATGCTATTCGCATGCCTTGGGAACTCCCCATTTTTACTCTAGCCTCGATCAATATTACCTTCAGTACAGGCATCGACGAGCCTCGAGGGAGTGAACTCGGTCACAGCTTTGCGTCCTCGAGGCTCGAGATGATCTTCCGAAATGAACTAATAGCAAGAAATTGGACCCTCTAATTTTTCCGCATACAGCGCGTTTCCTAGAACAAAGCGATGTGAAACGATTATGATGCTCGACTCTTCGGGCTTCCCATGAAAACATCATACCGGTGATGCAACCTATGACATTAGCCTTCACGATAACCGGGACATCCCATGGACTTGTCCTTTTAATGCCATTCAAAGCACTGTCGATTCCCGTTCTTCAAAGTGACAGTACCGCCACGATTCTATTTTCAAGAACGCATTGATTGCGCCTGTCGATCCGTCTTTCAAAGGCATTGATGGTCGTGTCATTATTGCCCCTATAAATGGGGGTATTCTGGCGTTATCTTTTTGTCCAAGGGCCTTCCTCCATTCATTCATTCCTTTCTTCTCACCATCTTTCTTTATTGTTAATCACCATGTTTAGGGTTCACGGCTCTAAGGTTGTTTGGCAGCATTCCTACTAGTTGTATTGTGCCCTTCTGCCTAAGCTTCCCTTTGTCGAGCGAGATCATGCTATCTTGTCGATGTTGTTGTCGTTGCTCTGCTACTGCTGCCATTATTGGCTCGAGAAGATGATGTATGGGGGGTCGACTTTCTCCGAATTAAAAATTTTATTTGTATACCACTACTCACGAGAGGGCTCGGATTATACACCGCTGCTCACCTTCATACTCCGGCTAGGCATGGTGCTTCGCCCTGGGCTGGTAGCTTGCACGACTCACTATTCCAAGAACTGAATTTTAAGTAGCCGTGCAAGTGGGGTTGACGTTCGCCAGGTCTGTTACCTCTCCGAGGTTCTCTTGGCCAGTGAGGGTCCTCGACCTTTGGCAGGCTATGGCATTTTTTCATCCCTTCCTGCTTCTCCCCTTTCCTCCTCTTTGACTTATCCCTTTGGGATATCAATGCGGAAGACCGGGATAAGGCTACCGAGGAAAGAACACTTTGGAAGATATCGTCTTTGAGGATGCATGCTCGAAGAGAGGATGTCCGAAGGTATTGCTGTAGGAGGTGGACCTTCGAGCGTAGACTAGGCTCTAGGCTTTCATTATCTGTGTCCCTTTGCTTCTTTGGTTCTGTGTATAAACCCTTTGTAGGCTTTTGTAATCATATATAAGGACCCCTCTAGGGCCGTGGTAAGCAAATGTCTATGAATATAAAGGTATTTTCTTGACTTCCGCCTTTGATGCTTGCCATATCCCTTTATATTTATGGGGATTCTGAATGTATGCCTCTACTGATGATTTGTTGATATCTAACTCTGGTGCAAGTATTATTGCCGATCTTGGTTCAATATACTCGAGCTGCCGGGACCCTCGAGTCACATGAAAAAACACCTCAGGACTTGAAGTTTTTGAGAGCGGTATCTGAGTAAGGGTCAACTTCAAGCACCTGGAGATTCGCTTTGAACTTGATGTATATAATTTTCAAGGCATTGTAGATAGGCCTCCACTGAGGGATTGCCCATATTAAGGTGATGTCCTAAGGTCGAGCCCACATGGACGGAGCTCGAAGTGCTTATTTTCCTTGAGAGGAAAGCTTCAAGATCGAGTGACATCTCAAACTCTGTAATGGTGCTGAAAGATTTTTGAAGCCTAACATCTTTTTGATGGAGGTTCTCAAGGTTGGGTACCACCTCGGGACTGGAGATGGTGTTGTTGGC
Organism: Nicotiana glauca; assembly: GCA_026770625.1. NCBI lineage: Eukaryota > Viridiplantae > Streptophyta > Magnoliopsida > Solanales > Solanaceae > Nicotiana > Nicotiana glauca. The sequence goes on along the minus strand of MU779586.1, from coordinate 31,819 downwards.
TTCTTGAAGTATAACTTCTTTTTGGTGGGGGTCCTCGAGGTCCGGTACCACCTCGGGACTAGAGATGATGTCGGCTCCTTGGAGCCTAATTTCTTATTGATGGAGATCCTCAAGGTCGGGTACGACCTTGAGACTTGAGATGGTGTTGTTGGCTTCTTGAAGCCTAATTTATTATTGATGGAGATCCTCGAGGTCGAGTATCACCTCGGGACTAGAGGTGGTGTTATTGGCTTCTTGAAGCCTAAATTCTTTTTGATGGAAATCCCTGAGGTCGGGTACCACCATGAGACTGGAGATGGTGTTGTTGCCTTCTTGAAGCCTAACTTCTTTTTGATGGAGGTCCTCGAGGTCGGGTACCACCTCGGGACTTGGATCGAAGTCATTGGCCTCTCGGGGCCTATCTTGGGCAGGCAGACCATTACTGTTTCCACATATATATGGGGTTGCTTCCGCTTCTTGGGAATTCCCACTTTTTAGATAGCTATCCTTCCATTTTGACGTCGAGTCCTTCATTACCTTAGCACCAGGGTATTTGAGTCGGTTCGTGCTTTAGCTCTCTAGTCTTGCCATTGCCATGACTGCTACTTTGGGGTTTGCCAGGATGAGAGGGCAGAGTTTCACTCCCAATGCTCAAGATCAATGGGAATTTACCATGAAGAATATGTCTTCAATAAGAGAGAAGCACCTCGATTTGGTGAGGAGAGATTGCGGATGGGGCGAGAAGGTAGCGCTACAGGTGCTTCCCCCGGATGAGGGTATCACAGACCCTGCCAATGGATTTTTGAATGTGTACACATATCCCTTCACACTAGGCTCCCTTGATAAGGTTATGCTTGAATTCTGTTTAAAGTATCGGGTCACCTTAGCGCATATACATCCGTCATTTTGGTGAATAGTGTTGATGATGAGGTTCTTTGCAGAGAAGGCGGGGCTTGAATTCATGCTCAGCCATCTCGTTAGGCTGTACTTGCCCTTCCATCATCGAAGTCTGCTGACCTTGTGGTGCCGTTCGTCTATGCCCTTTGTTGTTAACGATGAGGAAGGTGGAGATCGGGAGTGGCTTAGTCAGTTTGTCCGGGTCCGGACGACTAACATTATTCCAGTGGAACTTATGCCATTCCCCGAGGGATGGAATTATGCACATGAGCGAAGTGTCACGTACTTTCTAAGATTTTCTCATGGTGAAAGCTAGTTTCCTAACCGTGTTTTCTTCTTTTTTGCAGTAATTTCATGGGTTTCGAGCAAAGTTCCTGATCTGCCTGGTTGGGCTCGGAAGCTAGCGACCCACTCGACTTGCAATGAGCGTAAGTGGCAAGCTGTGTCCCGGGGCAGATGGGAAGAAAAACATCATGGTATGTGTGTATACTGCTTTTTCGTTGTCCATTGTTCATTTGGAGAGACATTTTTACCTTCTCATCTATTAATCTTGCTGTCGTAGGTATCAGAGAGCCTCCAAAGGTGAGGTCTTGATCCTCCAGATAGGGGGGAAGGGTTGCTAGCTTTCGAGATAAATGATGACAATAATAAACGGGACATGTATTTGTAGAACGATGGCACTTATGGCAAGGCGAAGTGGGGTTGGGCCTCTAAGATGGAAACATCATCCGAGCCTGCCGCACCCAAAGTTTCTAGTTTTTGAAGGATGGCTCCTCCGAGTGACAGTGCTTTGATCGGGGCTGATTCTTCCAAGGCTAAGGAGACTGGACCAACAGATGTGTGCTCGGTCTTCGAGGAAGTCTGCCGACTTCACTTTGCAGTGAGCTTCGCCATATGCCTTCTGAATCCCACGTCTTCCCTTTCTTATCAAGTTTTTTCTTTTTAGGACTTTGACATGCTTAGGTCTGAGCAGCTCCGTCGTGGAGCTAGGCTCCAGAAAGATATAGATGAGTGTAGATCCCTTAGGCTCCTTTGCGAGGAGAAGAAGGTTGAGTTGCCACATTGGAGATATGAGGCGTACCGGAGCTCGAATTATGAGAGCTATTTAATGGATCAAGTAACCTCTTGTCCCGGTTGAGTACGCATTTCGCTTTTTAACTTTTAAGGTTAACTCTTCGCCTACCCCAGCTGCAGAAGAAGATGAAGTCCCTAGAGTGTCTTAGGGGTGAAGCCGATTGAATCAGAAATGATTGTGGCTAGTTAAGAGCTCGGGCGCAGGTCCAAGCTTCAGAGGAGAAAGTTTTCTTGGCTAAAGTTCCTGATTTCGAGGTCCAACTCTACCTAGATCATGATAACACTTTAGTTCAAGAGGACATGATCGTGAAGTTCAAATTTGAACTTTCAAAAGTCCGGGCTGAGATTGTTGATGCTCGGACTGAAGCAGCACTGGGCCGGACTAAGACCGATTAGAAGGTGGCAATTTTATTGAAGGATGATACCGATGCCCAAGATGAGTTGAAGAGGGTCCTTGATCGTGAAGAGAGGATCAAAGAATATGCTTGTTGCAAATCCTGAAGAAAGGTTCTCGAGGAGGTCGGTGCCAGGGGTTTTGTTCTCCTAGAAGACTTGGCGTGAGCGAGGGCGGACGAGCGAGGTGCTCGGCTACTCCTGTCCGATGCCAAAGAGAGTGGAGATGAGACCGATAGGCCATATCCCTCAGGGGCGGGGGCGTAGATTTTGACATTTTGTATGGAATATCTTCAGAGCGTGTTGGTAGATGGAGAATGCATTTTTTTGCGTATGTAAATAGAAGAAAACTTGCGGCTTTATTTCTTCTGTACACCTTTTTGTTTTGCTTTTGGCAAGGTGAACTGGTTTTAGAGTTGGTGAGAATCCTTAGATTCGTGATATGGCCCTAGAGCTCATTAGTCAGGCCGGGGGGCTCTTCTCGCTCGTCGATGCGACCATTAGTGTAAGCTGGCATTAGAGCTCTTATGCTTTTACTTAATTGTTTTGGGTTTAGTCTCCGAGTCAAACTCTGACTCAAGCTCATTCGACCCTCAAGATTTTGTGTTTGCACGGGCGAGTGACAATGGCTCTTACGCCTTTGATCAAAGCGATCTTTATGTAAGCTGGCGACAATGGCTCTTACGCTTAGCCCTTAGGCATGTGTATTTAACTATTTTGGGTTCAGTCTTCGAGTCGGGTTTGGACTCAAGCTCAATCGACCCTCAAGTTTTACGTTTGTGTGGGTTGTCGATAATAGCTCTTACGCCTTGCCCTTAATGATGTGTAGTTAAACATTTTGGGTTCAATCTCTGAGTCGGGTTTCGACTCGAGCTGAATCGACCCTCAAGTTTTACGTTTGTGTGGGTTGGCAACAATGGCTCTTACACCTTGGGTCGAAGCGACATTTTATGTGTGTGGCTCTTACGCTTTGCCCTTAGGCATATGTAGGGTTTATTTTCCTCTCGTTAAGGACTTTTTGAAATGATTTCTCCTGACTCGTCGTCGGTTCAGGAAGAACCTTGATTTCAAGTTTTTTGCGGAGATGTTCGAGCACCTCGGAAGGTTTGGCTCGTAGGCTGAGTAGCTCGAAGCCTTGTGATTTGGAGCTGACATGGTCGAAGCTCTTTTGCCTATCGAGGGTAGCATGTTTAACTGGTTCTTTTTGAAGTAGATTCGAAGTAATAACCTATGATTTTGTAGTGACGGTCGGGCGTCCCCAAGTCGCATTAATTCGGCTGGTACAACCGTATGACCGTAGTCATTTGTGTTTGGCCAGAGCCATTTTTGTCCCAAGTATAATAGTTTATGCGGCTATATCGAGGGTATGCCTTTTTAGGGGTCTTACAAATTTGATATATAGCCTAAACTTCGAGATCGAGTTTACCCCTGAAGTAAGGTCTTACAAAATTTTTATGCCTTTTGAGGTCTTATAGTTTTTGTTGATACTTGGTACAAGTATGATTCATGCCTTTCTTGAGGTCTAAAATTTTTTTTGATACTTGGTACAAGTATGATTCATGCCTTTCTTGAGGTCTAACAGTTTTTGTTGATACTTGGTACAAGTATGATTCATGCCTTTCTTGAGGTCTTACAGTTTGTGTTGTTGCCTTTTGTAGGTCTTACTACACCGAGTCTGCCCGCTCGGGGTCTTATGGCCTCGGGTTTTTCAATGAATAGCGATTGGCGACAGTCATAGAAATTTCTTTAGGCTCGGGAGCCGTTACTCGTAAGCTCGGAATTGCCTCGTTGAGGGCTGACAATTTTGGAGATTCTGACCTTGAGGTCATGACATCAGTCTCCGAGTATTCAAGACATTTTACTTTCTTGGAGATGTTTCATGATTTCTGTGTTGCCTCATTAGGGACTTATGAGTTTGGATGTCTGACCCTGAGGTCATACGGGTGCCCAGTTGTTAACACCAGTCTCCGAGTATTAGGGGCGCTCTCGGTGGACGGATCTTTGTTGAGAAAATGTTGAGTTTCCTTTAGAGTATGAGATGCTTTGGCAAAAGATATTCTTTGACTGCTTTGGACAACTACATGTCGTTTGGTTGCCGTGAGTCCGGCTTATACAGGTACGGTTCATTCGACCGTTTGGCCAGGTTCATTATTTTCCTATTGGAATCCTGTTTGGCGTTCCTTGGTTCTTTCGAGTGGATGACCTTTCGAGGGGATGCCCTCCAGTGTTTGGGGTTGATTGCAAAGGATGCCTTGAACACTTGTTGTATCCTCCTTAGGTAGCATGTAGGTGTTGCCTTGTTAAAAACCTTGCCAGTAAAACCCTCTTCGGGACAAAACCTCGGTCGAAGGAAAAGAGTGCAACAGATGATTTTAAGACCTTGAGATCTTCGGGTTGGATTAGCACTTTCAACTGCTCTGATCGTGCACATGCATATGGGTTAGTGTACAATAATAAAAAGTGAGGTGGTCGTACCTTATCGTGGGATACGCCAACGATGTTTTGATGTCTAATATGTCCTTGTTGCTCATAGCTAGGACTCGGTATGGTCCTCCACTATGTTTAATCGGGCTTAGTCGAAGATGTAGTTTCATTATCCTTTGGCTCTTTCGAGAGTAGAGATATTGGTGTCGGCGCTACGTTATCCATCGCGAACATTTCCCTTGCCGCATGTTGTTCCCTGTAGATGGTTTTAACCCCATCCTTTGTCGGGAATTTCATCATTTGGTGGAGGATGGATGGTACCGCTCCCATGCAATGTATCCATGGTCGCCTGAATAAGGCATTGTATCTCATGTCTCCTTCAATTACATGGAATTTGACATTTTGGGTCGTGCCAGCAACGCTGACTAGGACAGTGATCTCTTTTTTCGTTGTTTCGCTCGCCATGTTGAATCCGTTAAGGACTCGAGTGGCGAGCATGATTTGGTTTTGCAGTCCGAGCTGCTTTATTACCCTCAACTTGATAATATTGTCTGAGCTACCTGGATCCACGAGTACACATTTTATTTGAAATGAATTAACGAGGAACGAGATTACCAGTGCATCGTTATGAGGTTGGGACAAGGTTTCGAAGTCCTCCTCGTTGAATGTGAGGGCATCTTCGAGTATGTATCCCCGAGTTCATTTTTCTCTGGTGATGGATATTTTTGTCCTTCTCATCACGGGTTCCTGGGGAGTATTGATGCCCCCCAATATCAGGTTGATAACATGTTCTGGCTTATTTGTTTCGGTCTTCTTGGCTGCCTCTCTTTCTCGGAACTGATTTTTAGACCGATCGCTCAAAAACTCTCGAAGGTGACCTTTATTGAGTATCCTGACTACTTCCTCTCGGAGTTGGTGACAATCTTCAGTCCTATAGCTATGTGTATTATGAAATTCACATACTAAGTTGTGATACCTCTAGGAAGGATCCATTTGAATAGGCCTGGGCCATCTGGTGTCTGTAATTTTGCTGATGATGAACACGATGTCCAACATATCGATGTTTAAGTTATATTCTGATAAGCATGGATCCCCTGTAGGCTTCGTGTTTCCGCCGAATCCGGCTCTGTTGATGAGTCCCCGAGGGTTCTGTCCTCAGTTTACTAATCGATCATTGCGAGGAGCTTGCGTTAGGGGCATTCCTCTGATCTTCAGGGTACGGCTAATACCTCTCTTTATTTGGTTTCGAATCTTTCGCCAGGGGCCTGCTTGGATATACTGAGCCCGAAGGGGCTCCTAGCTAGTCATCCTCGACCCTGATCTTTGACTAATACTGGTTGTGGACGTCTGCTGGAATCGGTCCAGGTACATTATTGGGGTTTTGTGGTGGTGCACCAAATATTGGAACAACCACACCATTTTCTCCGAGGTTTTCAAGGTTGTTCTCAACTCTGTTCAATAAGCCAGACATTTTGACCTGAAATTGAAGATCTTGGACAAGAAAAAGTGTGAAAAATAACTTGCGTTGTGTAACGAAACCAGCAAGAAAATAATCACTATTATTTTTAGCCCCACTGTGGGCGCCAAACAGTTTACCGTGAAAATGTTAATAACAATTAAATTTGTTGATGGGATTCTAAAAATACAACAACGATAACAACAACTACCCAGTAAAATCCCACAATGTGGGGGTCTGGGGAGGGTAATATGTACGCAGGCCTTACCCCTACCCAAAAGGGAAGAGAGGCTGTTTCCAATCGACCCTCGGCTCAGGAAAAGGAAAAGCAAACAAAAGCAAAAACAAGAGAGCCTTAGTAACTCTATCAGAAATCACATAGATGATTATCTAAACATAAACCATAAGCCATAAATAGAATGGCATGCAGTAGTATCGGCCAGTAACTACCATGAGGGAGCACAATACAATATACAAATCATCTATAGAGAGCCCCACCAAACCCCACAGCCCCGGGAAAGAAGTGCGAAAGATACTAGGAGCCCCTATCCGACAACCCTGATACTAGACCTCCAGACTCTCCTATCAAGGTCCATGTCCTCAGAAATCCACATTCTAGCCATGTCCTGCCTGATCATCTCTCCCCAATACCTCTTGGGCCTCCCTCTAACTCAACTTGCGCCAACCACCGCCAGCCGCTCACAACTCCTCACCGGGGCATCAGGGCTTCTCCTCCTCACATGCCCGAACCATTTAAGCCTCGTTTCCTGCATTTTCTCATCCACTGGGGCCACCCCACATTTTCCCCGAATAACTTCATTCCTAATCTTATGCAACCTGGTGAGCCCGCACATCCACCTGAGCATCCACATCTCCGCAACCTTCATTCTCTGAACATGAGAGTTTTTCACCGGCCAGCACTCTGCCCCATACAACATGGCAGGTCTAACCACAGATCAATAAAACTTCCCCTTGAGTTTTTGTGGCACTTTTTTATCACACAAGACTCCTGATGCAAGCCTCCATTTCGACCACCCCGCCCCTATACGGTAGGTGACATCCCGGTCGATCTCTCCATCCCCCTGAATTACCGACCCAAGATATCTGAAACTGTCCCTCTTGGCGATGACCTAAGATCCAAGCTTCACGTCCCTGCCTACTTCGCTAGACTCGATGCTAAACTTGCACTCCAGGTATTCTGTCTTAGACCTGCTTAGTTTGAAACCCTTAGACTCGAGAGTCTATCTCCAGACCTCCAACCTCTCGTTAACACTGACCCTCGTTTCTTCTATTAAGACTATGCCATCCGCAAATAGCATACACCATGGCACATCCCCTTGAATATTGCGTGTTAGAGCATCCATCACCAAAGCAAATAAGAGAGGGCTAAGCGCAGATCCTTAATGAAGCCCCATAACCACCGGGAAATGGTCTGAGTCGCCACCCACCGTCCTAACCCTAGTGTTAGCACCATCGTACATGTACTTGATCACTCTGATGTAGGCTTCCGGAACACTCTTCGCCTCCAGGCACCTCCATAGCACCGCCCTCGAGACCTTGTCGTACGCCTTCTCCAAGTCGATAAACACCATGTGTAGGTCCTTCTTCTTATTCATAAACTGTTCCACCAATCTCCTGACAAGGTGAATAGCTTCTGTAGTAGAGTGGCCTGGCATGAAACTGAACTGGTTTACGGATATAGACGTCATTTCCCTCACCCTCGCCTCAACCACTCGCTCCCAAACTTTCATGGTGTGGCTTAGTAATTTGATACCCCTATAGTTGTTACAACACTGGACATCCCCTTTGTTCTTATACAGGGGCACCACTATACTCAACCTCCACTCCTCCGGCATCCTCTTAGTCCTGAAGATCACATTCAACAACCTGGACAGCTACTCCGCTCCAGTCCTACCCATGCATTTCCAGAACTCCACCAGGATTTCGTCTGGCCCGGTCGCTTGACCCCTACTCATCCTACGCAAAGCCCCCACGACCTACTCCACCCTAATGCACCTGCAGTACCCAAGGTCTCTATGACACTCTGAATTCCCCAGCTCCCCTAGCTCTATGTCACGATCCCCTCCTCGTTAAGCAGATCCTAAAAATACATGATCTATTTTTATGCTAGTTGTTAAAGCAGTTGATGCTAGGTGTATGAAGTTTAAACATGAAACGCGAGGTAAAATGGAATTGTAGTCGAACCGGGGGGTTAGTTATTCGGGCCTCGAACTGACCGATGCGAGGCCTCGAGGTCAATGCATGGGCTCGGGCTCAAGCTATCGGGGATAATCGGGGAAGGGCTAACAGTTAGGATATATTTAAGGGAGGCTCTTTATGGCCAATTACAAGTAATAAATGAAGAACAAGTATGAAATTAGTAAATAGGACCAATAGTATCGAGAGAGCAAGTTAGAGAGAAAAGAGAGAGAATTATTATTTATCTCATGTAGAATAGTTGGAGCAACAACAGGTCTTCTTACAAGATGGTAAGGATCCCCTTTATATAGAAGGGGAATCCCAACATAGTACAAAATGCATTAATTGCAAAGATATGGAGATGAAATGTCTAGACATGACACAGGGCACTGTCAGTGCTATCCGCACGCCTTGGGAACTCCCCATTTTTACTCTAGCCTCTATCGATATTACCTTTAGGACAGGCATCAACGAGCCTCGAGGGTGGGAACTCGATCACAGCTTCGAGTTCTCGAGGCCTCGAGATGATCTTCTGAAATGAACTAATAGCAAGAAATTGGACCCTCTTATTTTGACGAATACATTTTGACTTCTGTGATTTCTGTTTGTTCGAATCTTTGTGTGTTGACATACCTTCAAGTTTTTCTTCTTTAAGTGTTTTCAACCTAGGGTTTCATCCTTTTAAGTTTTCTACAAAAATTCTAAATTTCTTAAGTGTTGGACTGTGGTTCTTTTTACCTGTTTGACTGATTTTTCATATCTTTATTTTAATCCCTAGAGTTTAGAGTTTCTACTTATTTCATTGATTATTTTAATATTTCCCCATTATTCTTTAGTTCTATCAATTAAAAGAGATTGAATGATTTTATTTGCCTAATTAGGGTTCAAATTATATTTTTTGCCGAGATTGGTACTTCTCTGTGATTTTTTTAAACCTATTTTCCTTATTTGTGACTCATAATTGTTACTACTTGCCTTAATTAGTTTATTAGCTTGATTTATGGGATTTAATTGCTTTAACCGACTACTAGATGGTCCTTGATTGATTTATTTACCTTATTGAACCTCTAACTTGGTTGGTAATTGATTCTCCCTAATTTAAGGGGTGCTTTCCGGATTCTATCAAATTTTTTATTGAGATTAGCCCCAATTAACTATTTAATTTTACTTGCATACCTTATTTGGAACTCTTAATTATTATTTTCCTTATTTATTTTACTCTGCTAAGTGCTATATAATCTCCCCATTCTGATTTTGAAGGGGACGAACATTAGTTCATCAATACTCTCACTCTCTCAAAGCTCTGTGTTCTCTTCTGTTAGTTGTAATTCTCACTAACCTAGCCAGTTGTAAGCCAATGCTGGCTATTTGAATATTTCTTTATTCAATTCAAATTCCAAAACTATATGTTTCTTTGTTGTTTTAATTCATTAGTTGTGGCCTCCAATCTAATGCATTATTTTACTATTATGTTGCTCAATGTGTAACCAGCATGCCTAGACCATACTGCCTAACTGCTGTCTCACTTAGCATATTGGAGTTTGTTCTGTTAGAAGCTATGACTAGTTTATTTATCTACAAGGATCAGTTTACTGTTTAGCATGCCCAATCCTGCCTTGTGATTTGCTCACTAGCATTCCAAGCTATATTGCTTATTTACTGTCTCTTCAGCATGTCTAAATGCTGCTCGTTCTATCTGTGCTTAGTATTTCTAAACTATGAATGTTTTATGAAGTGTTGCCTAGTTTGTTCTTCTAAATCTTGTTTACTCTACTTTACTAATGAGATCCTGCTAAGTCATCTAGCCCTACAAAGTACTCTGATTGTGTGTCAAAGATCTATGTATTTTCAACATGTCTTTGGTGTAATCTTTGTAATTAACTTACAATTTCTTGAGAAGTTTGTGCATCTGTTTGCTTATACACTAGGGTGTACTCTATGTTTATCCAACCCCTCTCTCCATATGTGGAATCTGTTTGCCCCAAAATGTTCCTAAAACCTATTTGTTTTTGTGACTTTCATTCCGACTTCAAAAAATGTTTTTCTTGCTTTTCTCAAATTATTTTACCACCCTAACTAGTACTGGTTTCAGAAAATCTCTTCACTCTTAAGGCCCTTCTTTATACTATTTACCAAAACTCTTTCAAATCATGTCAAGCACTCTCAATTTTTCTTAGGTTATTAAGTTCTGCCCCTATGGTATGTGTACTTCCTAGAGGTCCATGAGATCTCTCAGAACTCTGTCATATCAGGGCTGGCACTTTTACACTGCATATAATCAGTCTTTATTTGAGGAAAGACTGGGTGTGATCACTGTCCAGGATCCTTGAGGTCCTTAGGGATCTCTGACACACATGGACACGAATTAGGCTATGAAATCTTGGGCATTTGAGACTAGTGAAGGCTTGGTACACCAGGATTTGCTTTGGGCCTACTTCAGGCTCCCTAATGCTTAATTTATATTCTATTTATGTAATTTTTATTCAATCCTTGGTCTGTAATAATTAATTGTAAATGAATATTGGGGCGATTAGTGAAAAGGGAGGGTAGTTGTATACTGTGGGTAAAGATGTGTAGATAACATGCCTATAGGGTTCATTTTTTGTTCAAATGGGTTTTTTGTTAGATAATATGCCTATAGTGTTCATTTGGTTCGAGTGTGTTTTGTTAGATTATATGCCTATAGGGTTTCGCTTTGGCCAAATAAATTCTGCCTGCTTCACTTTATATATAATTAGACATCATGCCTATAGGATTTAAAATCAGTTTTAAGCATAGAAATCATGCCTATAGGATCTAAAATCAGCTATAATTAGACACCATGCCTATAGGATTTAAAATCAGCTTTAATAATAGAACCAAGAGGGGTTGCTCTGATGGTAAGCAACCTCCACTTCCAACCAAGAGGTTGTGAGTTCGAGTCTCCCCAAGAGCAGGGTGGGAAGTTCTTGGAGGGAAGGATGCTGAGGGTCTATTTGGAAACAGCCTCTCTACCCCAGGGTAGGGGTAAGGTCTGCCTACCCTCCCCAGACCCCACTAAGTAGGATTATACTGGATTGTTGTTGTTGTTGTTTAATAATAGAAATCATGCATATCGGATCTAAAGGCAGCTTTAACTAAACATCATGCCTATATGATCTAAAAAATCATTTTAATTAAAAATCATGCCTATATGTTCTGAATCAGTTAATCAATTATCATAATTGTTTCTTTAATAGTCCTCAATGATGTGTTAATTAATATCATTAGAAAGCATGCCTATAGGATAAAGGACTTCAAAATGCTTCCCAAAATCGTGACTGCGTATACATACTTAGGCAAGCCTTAGGGCATTAAATAACTATGAAACTAGTTATGTTTATATGTGAAATTATCCAGGTTTAACAAGCTATAAAGCCAATAGGCAAACCCTAAAAAACAAATGCTGCATGTTACGTTTTGTGATGTTTATCTAGATGTCATGTTCTTAGGATTTCTGAACTTTCTTCAAAAATTGTGCTTTAGACGTGTTGTTTATTTGCCTATATTCATGCGGAGCAAAATGTGAGCCTTCTAACTGTTTGTCCTTATTTGCTTGTCCTATATGTTATTTGCCTGTCACCTAGATTTTTACCTTTTAAAAAATCTTAGATTGTCTAGAACTGTCCAGATTTAGTGGTCCCAAATTCCTCCAAGACCATAAGTAATGGACGGGTAGCAACACGCTTAGAGGTCGTTAAAATAAACTCACTTATATAACCACTAAGGGGAGGGTAATGGGTAGTAAAAGGATATGATGATTGCGCGTTAATGTTACGTGTAGCCCCTCGTTGAGGAGTGATTATCGGCATTGCATTGGTATGATCCTATAGGCTAATCAACCTAGGACTTCCCTTTCCCAATTCCATATGTGTTTATTAAATTTAATAAACTTTCTTTTCTTTACATATACATGTGCAAGTTGTTCAAACCTCTCTATTGCTCCTATTACCTGAATCGTACATGTACTTAGAATGTGAAAAAATACATTTATTTGCAAATATGAGTGGAAATTGTTTACTCGTTAAGATGACTAATTCAAATAGTTTAATTTTGGCCAGGACCCACCATTGTGGACTGTGAGGGTTCCTTACACTGTCTCCTCAAGGTTATTTCGAGCTCTTACCCTAATCTATGGTAATGCAAACTAGTTACACGAGTTAATTATCCTAGGTGCCTTAACGCACCATAATCCATTAGGTGGCAACTCTTCAAATACCTAATTCCCAAAAAGAAACGAGTTGTTCCCCCGTGAATGTCGAAACCCATACTTCCTCGCCCCTGTTTAAAAGGGGGGTGAAGGGAAAGGGGGCGCGACAGCATGGAGACTCCGCTGGGGATATTTTAGGCATCTACCATAACGAACTTATTTTTGTGAATTAGTCAAAGCATGTTTATCCCGTATACCCTTTCCCCTTTATTTGGATTTAACTGCTTATTTGTGATTTCTTTTATTTTCTGAAACTAACTTGTCTCTTTGTTTTCTTTTTCCGTAACCGTCTTTCAATTATTTAAATACCGCATTTATTATTTCTCTTACGTGCAAATACCTAAAAATATGATATTTATTGTTGCATAAATCATGCTCCCCATCATATTCCACTCGTGCGTATTAAATCATATAGCAACGCTTGATGAGTGGTTGCGCTCTTCTAATTTATTACCCTTAAAATTCGGAAAGGTTTATTTATGGTAAACCTAGTCGATCAGCAGTGCAGTCGATGGTTCCGCCTTTCCCCCTTAAGTTGTCCACTTGAGGTTACCAGTCTAGACCCTCATACTCTGATTGTAATTGTGCATGTATCATCCAACGGGGTTTCCATAATCCCAACGGACACAATCACGTTCTGTGCATTAATTTGGAGAACTAAATACCAATATACTAATAGAAATAATCGAGTCTGGTGGGGGAGAAGGGCCTAACCTTTTTGTTTTGCAGAAAATGAGGCATGAGGTCCCCAGATTCGGCATGGTGAGCAACATTCCACCATTGCTACTAGATTGGTGGGAGAACCTTTCCTCAACTGACAAGAAACATGTGAGAAAGCACTTGGACAATTTACCTTCTCTACTAGACATTCAGCCAAACAATAGGTTGGTCGAGGCTGCCACTTTGTTCTAGGATAGTGAAAGGTCTGTGTTCTGTTTTGGCGATATGGAAATGACACCATTCCTAGAAGAAATTGGGGGACTTGCGGGACTGACTTGGGATAGCCCTGGATTGTTGGTACCGGAGAACCATACTAGTAAAGAGTTCCTAAAGATGATGGGGCTAAAGAAAAATGCTGACTTGGAATGCTTAAAGAAATCCTACATACCCTTCGAATACTTGTATGAGAGATATGACCATAGCAAGTACTATCGTACCTTCTATGACGAGCTTTCTATCACGTCTCTGGGACACATCCACCGTTGAGTGTCCGTATTCATTGTGAGCTTCTTGGGCCTGATAGTATTCCCAATGAAAAGGGAAAGAACCCATACTAGATTGGTCATGGTCGCCAAGACTTTGATAGAAGGGATCAATGGACAGACATACACTATAGTACCCATGATCATAGCCGGCATTTACAGGGCTCTGGAGCGCTGTCAAAGTGGGATCAAGCATTTCGAAGGTTGTAACATATTGCTGCAGTTGTGGTTATTAGAACACCTCCAAAGGGTTAAGTATCGCCAAGAATTTCCGCGAAAGGGCTTGGAACTACCATATTGACTTCCATCACCCTAAGCGGATGACTTATATTCCGAATAGGTTTGCTCAGCCGGAAAGCGCTAAAGAGTGGGTAGAGTTCTTCGACAATCTGACCGAAGAAAAAGTGCAATGGATGTTTGAATGATTCCCAACAAACGAATTCATCATCAGATCCAGGGACGCTCCACACTTGGTGGTGATAGGGTTGAGAGGAATATACCCTTATGTCCCTATCTAAGTTAGGAGACAAGCAGGCACGAAGCAGGTTGTACCCAGGATTGCCAAGATGAGCTATTTTAGAGCGGACTTTCAGGACGACGACGTCCCTTACAAGTGCCAAGCTCAGCACATGTGGCACTACAAGATCATTCTGGAAAAGAACACCATTGAGACAGAAAGGTATCATACGGGATGTGAACCTCTCTAACGAGCATGGTTACACGACAACCTGAAGGGAATGGTGAGGCTAGGAGCCTATCGTGGGAATAGGATCGTAGATGAAGAAGCTGAAGCTCAAGTCAAATACAACAAAGTGCACAAGAGGGTCCACGACTTTGAGAATGAGCACCGGGAATACATGAGAGAAGTATGAGGTTGATCGATGAATGGAAAGAGATGGGTGTCACTTCCAACATAAGGTTGGAATATCTGGAGCGAGGATTAGTGGAGCTGGAGGGTAAAATCATAAAGAGGATTGAGGATTGATAGAATGTTGAAGGAAGTGAAGGAGGACATTTGGCTAGAGCCTACCTAGTACTGGGTCTGCACGAGCTGGGAAACCTGTATGATGGAGTCAAGAAGATCGAACATGGGGAGGGTCCTTCTATAACCAAGTAGACTAGATTTATTTGCTATCCTAAATGTAATAAGGCCAAGTACCAATAGTGACTTACTTTTCTATTATCTTAGTGTTGTTTAGGGATTCGTCTATTTTCATATTATGAAATGAGTCATTTATAGGCATCTAAAGTTCTCTAAATCTATTTTTCGCTAGGCCTACCTCTGGCACAATGAGGTTTCCAAATTAGGACACGAATTTACATTCGCGCAATATGTGTTTAAATATTGCAAATATTTTAGAATCCTTACTAACTTGTTTACCTTTTTGTTTTTCTTTATTCTTTATTCCCATCCCCAAGGTTAGTTCGCTTATACTAGCATCATTAGCATATCACAACATATATAGAGGCCCTCCACCTCCTCCTCCTCATCCAAGTAATACAAAAGGCAAAGAAAAAGCAAAAATGGACGACTTAAGTGGTATTCAATAGGAGAATGATGAGAACACAGAAACTTCGGACGGTCGAAGTACTCCGACACCAAATGATCTAGTCTTGAGATTGGAACAAAAGGTACTGAAGCTACAAGGAGAGCTTGAGCAAGTTTGCAACTTGGCAAACTTGTCACTCACCCTGAATGTCCCCGACATGAACCAATAAAACATAAATAAACCAGCACCTCCCCAAAACACACCAAACCAACATCCACAAAACCCTCATGGACCGGTTCAGGTTCAATACAGAAAATACACCAATTGTTTTCTACATTCATAACCTCAAGAAGAAACCCACCGAGAATTTCCTTGAGTATGCTACTCGTTGGAGGTCGGAAGTGGCCAAGGTCAGACCATCATTGGATGAGGAACAGATGAACAAGTTCTTCGTCAGAGCACAAGATCCGCAGTATTATGAAATATTGATGGTTAATGAAAACCATAAATTCTCTAATATCATCAAACTTGGGGAGAGAATCGAGGAAGGCATCAAAAGTGGGATGGTAACGAATTTTGATATATTACAGGTCACAAATAAGACATTGTAATCAGGCGACATATCAAAGAAGAAAGATGTTGGGGCAGTAATAGTGGCTCAAGGCCCGAAATCTCCACTTACTTATCAAACACCTCCACCCACATATCAAACACCTCTATCCACATACCAAGCACCACCACCCACATATCAACCATCATCTCCCAGATATTCGCAACCAGCCATTGTCTATCATACCTATAATTCCCAACCATCTCATTTCCAGTTACCTCCAACTTGCCAAAATTATCCAAGATCACAACCCAATTTTGACCGCAAACCACCCAGACAATACACAGTTATTGCTCAATCCATCGCCCAGCTGTATGAAAGGTTGAAAGTCATAAGTTACGTCACTCATATTCCCGTTGTGTTATTAGAGAATCCATACCAATATGACAATCCAAACAAAACTTGTGCGTACCATTTTGGTTTGAAGGGGTAAATCACTGATGAGTGCCGAACATTGCAAGATAAGTTCCAGACGCTGATTGATAATAAGGTCATACATGTAAAGGAAGTCGCACCCAATGTCCACAACAATCCTCTCCCTGATCATAGAGGTGGTGGGGTACATGTGATAGAGACGAACGAGGAGTGGGACCCTGAGGGGTCGATTAGTCTTATTCAGGAAGGAGATGACTTTAAACCCTCAGTGACATTCACTCCTATTGTAGTACAGACTCAGTTACAAATCGAGGTTGAGGTAGTTGCATCAGTTCCATTTGAGGTAGAGGTGGCTCCACCTGGGGCCACCCCTGCTCCGTTTGAAGTAGAAATGGACATAACTTTCAGAGTGACAGTATCAACCACACCTCCTTTCAATTCAAAAGAAATACCTTAGGATTATGTTGCCAAAGCTCGGTGAAAAGGGAAGGCGAAGATAGAGGAATCCAATGCTGCACAAGGAATGGCTAGGACCGGAAGTGTCTATACACCTGAACACTTGGGAGGACCAAGTAAGGATGCCATTACCAAGCAGCCTGTCATTGAAATAGGGCCAGGTGACCTTTGGATGAAATTACAAGCAAGGGAGTATTCCATTATTGATCATTTGAACAAAACCCCATCTCATATATCCATCCTGTCACTATTGCGAAATTCAAAGGCACACAACTACGCTTTAATGAAGGTGTTGAGTGAAGCATATGTACCCAACAACATCATTAGCGGGGAGATGGGCAACATGGTAGGGCAGGTGTTGGAAAGTCATAAAATAATCTTCCATAAGGATGAGCTGCACCTTAATGGTTGAATCACAACCGAGCATTGCATATCTCAATGCAATTTGAAGATAAATTCATTTCTAGGGTCTTGATTGATGGGGGTTCAAGCCTCAACATTTGTCCCTTGGATACTCTGAAAAGATTGGACAAAGGTTTTCATTAAATACGGGACGAAAGAATTAACGTAAAAGCTTTCAATGGGTCTCAAAGGGCCACGATTGGGGAAATTAACCATTACTTGCAGATGGGGCCAACTTGGTTCGATGTCGAGTTACAAGTGCTCTACATACCAACCTCATACAATCTTTTGTTGGGAAGGCCATAGATACATGTCGTTGGGGCCGTGGCTTCCACACTATATCAAGCCATAAAATTCGAATGGAATCATCAGGAGGTGATCATTCACGGAGATGGGATTAACCCCATTTACACCAGCCAAACCATCCCGATTATCGAAAACAGAAGAAGGCTAAGAGGGGAAACCTATCTTCACATTGAATGTGTCAATGCCGTCAAGAAAGACAAATTTTGGAGCAGCAAAATAGAAAGCATATTGGCATGGTTCGGGTATGAACCTGGTAAAGGTCTTAGGAAGAATCTCCAGGGTATTGCAAAACCGATATGGCTGAAGGGTTATGGCACTACCTTTGGGCTCGGATATCAGTACACATGGTAAGAGTATAATGATTGGTCACATCCATGTCATGGACCGTATTACCCTCTCGAGCAACCAGTGCCACATCTGGATCAAGTTTTTCACTAAGCTGATACAATATGGGGAACTGCAGAAGATGAGGCATTAGCTGGGCTGAAGAATTTGTTCTTAGAGGACGAAGACATGGACTGCAGTGCAATAATTAAGGATGGGGAGGGAGAAGGCCTTACTATTTTGACTGTGGAGAAGAGAGTTATTCTCAAAAACTGGATCGCCACACCATCCCGGGCCCGCCGAGTCCCTGGGTAGCTTGGCAGATTTTATTTTTATACCCATTCTAGGCATTTAAGATTTTCAGTAATTTTGTTTTAAAAACTTACTTGTTTCAAAATAAATACTCGATTCATCTAGCCATACTTGTTCGGATGTTTTTTAGTTTTAATCAAATGCATTGCTCTTTATTATTCATTATTATTTTCTACACTTTTTCTTTCTACAACGTTATTATTACTTTTCCTGATAAACTGGTGACTGTGACATATAATGAGGCAACGCAATATGAGTATAGTGATTCAGATGAAGAAGACGAGATAGCCGAGGAATTTGCCAGGGAGGTTGAAAACTTTGAGAATAAACCTAATTCCAATCTAGACGAAATCGAAGCAGTAAACTTAGGGGATGTCGAAATCGTCAAAGAGACTCACATCAGCATTCACTTATCACCAACAGAGAAAGAAGAGTACATTTGTTTCTTAAAAGGAATATGAGGACATTTTTGCATGGTCGTATGATGACATGGCCGGTTTAAGCACGTCCACAATGGCTCACAAGTTGCCTACTAATCCCATGTGTCCTCCAGTGAAGCAGAAACTCAGAGAGTTCAAACCAGATATGAGCCTAAAAATAAAAAAAGAAGTCACTAAGCAGATCAAAGCCAAAGTTTTCAGGGTGGTTGAGTACCCAACCTGGTTAGCCAACATTGTGCCAGTACCGAAGAAAGATAGGAAAGTCAGAGTATGTGTTGACTATCGGGATTTAAACAAAGCAAGTCCCAATGACGACTTTCCACTGCCAAACATACACATCCTGATCGATAATTGTGCCAAGCATGAACTCCAATCCTTTGTAGATTGCTTTTCAGGTTATTACCAAATCAGGATGGATGAGGAAGACGCAGGAAAAAATAGTTTTTATTACACCATGGAGGGTATACTGTTACAAAATGATGCCATTTGGTCCAAAGAATGCTGGGGATACTTACATGAGGCCAAGACAACCATCTTCCATGATATTATACACGAAGAAATAGAGGTGTATATGGACGACATCATTATCAAATCTAAGAGGGCCGTAATTGAGAAAGTACTTTGATAGATTAAGGAGGTGCAAACTGAAACTGAACCCCGCAAAATGTGCATTCGGGGCTACTACAAGAAATTTACTGGGATTCATTGTCAGTCGTTGAGGAATCGAGCTGGATCCATCTAAAGTTAAAGCTATTCAGGAGTTACCGCCACCGAGGAGCAAAAAGGACGTGATGAGCTTCCTAGGACGTCTCAACTATTTCAGTCGCTTCATAGCACAGTCTATAGTATATGTGAACCTATCTTTAAGATGCTGAGTAAAGACGTCGAAACAAGCTGGACCGAGGATTGTCAGAGAGCTTTCAACAAAATAAAGGAATACTTATCCACACCACCGGTCTTGGTCCCTCCAGAGTCGGGATGGCCTTTGCTACTCTATCGATCTGTATTGGATGAAGCCTTCGGATGTGTTCTAGGATAACATGACGAGACAGGGAGAAAGGAGCAAGCCATATACTACTTGAGTAAGAAATTCACACCTTACGAAGCACGGTACTCTTTGCTGGAATGCACTTGTTGTGATCTGACATGGACGACCCAAAAGTTGAGGCTTTACTTTTGTGCCTATACCACATATCTTATATCCAGGATGGACCCTCTGAAATACATATTCCAGAAAGCCATGCCAACTGGAAAGTTAGCCAAGTGGAAAATACTATTGAGTGAGTTCGATATCGTCTACATAACTCAAAAGACTGTCAAAGGACAAGCATTGGTAGACCATCTTGCTGAAAATCTGGTGGGAGGAGAATACGAACCACTAAAAATGTATTTTGCTGATGAAGAAGTGTAGTTCGTAGGAGAAGACATTACCGAAGCATACGACGGTTAGAGGATGTTCTTTGACGGAGCTGCAAATTTTAAAGGAGTAGGCATTGGAGCAGTTTTGGTATCAGAAACGGCTTAACATTATCCGGTATCTGCTAAACTCAGATTTCCCTGCACCAACAATATGGTGAAATATGAAGTCTGCATACTAGGACTCAACATGGCAATCGACATGAACATTTAGAAGTTGTTGGTAATTGGTGATTCAAATTTGCTTGTACACCAAGTACAAGGAGAGTGGGCTACCAAGAATTCCAAGATATTACCATATTTGCACCATGTACAGGAATTTAGAAAAAGGTTCACGAAGATAGAGTTTCACCATCTTCCCAGAATTCCAAACAAGTTTGTTGATGCTTTCGCCACTTTGTCATCCATGATACAACATCCAGATAAGAATTTAATTGATCCCATCCCAGTGAGAATCCATAATCAAGCGACTTATTGTGCTTATGTCGAGGAAGAGATGGATGGAAAGCCTTGGTTCCATGACATCAAGGAGTATTTGGCGAAAGGATAATATTTGGAGCATGCAAACCACACTTAGAAACATACACTCCGGAGATTGTCCAATCACTTCTTCCATAGTGGAGGAAATTTGTATAGAAGAACTCCTGATTTGAGATTGCTAAGATGTGTCGACGCAAAAGAGGCTTCTAAGCTACTTGAGGATATACATGCGGGGACCTGCAGCCCGTATATGAGTGGTTTTGTCTTGGCCAGGAAGATACTTAGGGCCGGTTACTTTTGGATTACCATGGATACAGATTGCATCATGTATGTCCGCAAATGCTACCAATGTCAAGTGCATGATGATATGATAAAAGTGCCGCCAAATGAGCTCAATGCCACAAGCTCACCTTGGCCATTCGTCGCTTGGGGAATGGATGTCATCGGTCCAATTGAGCCTACGGCTTCAAAACGAGCACAAGTTTATTCTAGTAGCCATTGATTACTTTAAAAAATGGGTAGAGGCTGCATCTTACAAAGTTGTAACCAAGAAATTCGTTGCAGACTTTGTAAAGGATCGTATTATTTGCCGATTAGGAGTTCCCAAGTCCATTGTTACTGATAATGTCGCCAATCTCAACAGTGATCTGATGAAAGTCATGTGTGCAACTTTCAAAATCAAGCAGAAGAATTTCACATACTATAGATTTCAGATGAATGGAGTCGCAGAAGCCACCAACAAAAATATCAAGAAGATACAAAGGAAGATGGTAGAAAACCGCAAAAAATGGCATGAGAAGCTACCTTTTGCTCTATTGGGATACAGCACTACAGTTCACACATCAACAGGGGAAACTCCCTACATGCTCGTTTATGGTACCAAAGTTGTCATCCCAGCCGAGGTAGAGATTCCTTCTTTAAAAATCATACAGGAAGCTTAACTCCGCGATGCAGAATGGATAAGGAGACGCTATGAACAATTGGCCCTTATATATGGAAAAAGGATGAATGCAGTATGTCACGGTCAGCTTTACCAGAGCCGAAGAAGAGCCAATTGTTAGGTGTTACCCAAGGAAACTCGAAAAAGGCCTCCAGAACGGAGCAAAGCAAGGCCAGTTGACAGAAGCACGAACCAACCTTCCCTCACAAAACTTACAATATTTCTTTGAACTCATGCACATCTGACGTAGTGATAGCATCCGCAAATATATACACGTAACAAGATCACTATCAATCGGTCCATCAAACACCGAATATATCTCCAGATAAGACATATACTACTCTTATTTGTTACATGCTCTTTGCATGGGACTAAGCCCCATCCCACATACTTGCATGAGGCTAATCCTTGCCTACATATCTGCACGAGGCTAATCTTTGCCTTCATATTTGCATGAGGCTAATCCTTGCCTCCCTATCTGCATAAGGCTAATCCTTGGCTCCATATTTGTACGAGGCTAATCCTTGCCTCCATATCTGCACGAGGCTAAACCTGCCTCCATACTTGTAGGAGGCATAAGACTAATCCCTACTTCCATACTTGCACAAGGCTAATCCTTGCCTCTATATCTACACAAGGCTAATTTTTGCCTCTATATCTACACAAGGCTAATCCTTACCTCCCTATCTGCACGAGGCTAATCATTGCCTCCCTATCTGCACGAGGCTAATCCTTGCCTCCATATCTGCACGAGGCTAATCCCTGCCTACATAGTTGCAGGAGGCAAATCCCTGCCTCCATAATTGCATGAGGCTAATCCCTGCCTCCATACTTGCATGAGACTAATACCTGCCTCAGTAATTGCATGAGGCTAATCCCTTCCTCTATAATTGAATGAGGCTAATCCTACCTCCATACTTGCATGAGCCAAATCCCTGCCGCTATACTTGCATGAGGCTAATCCTTGCTTGCATACTTGCATGAGGCTAATCCTTGCCCGCATACTTGCATGAGGCTAAACCTTACCTCCATATCTACATGAGGTTAATCCTTGCCTCCATATCTACACGAGACTAATCCCTGCCTCCATACTTATATGAGACTAATCCCTACATCCATCCTTGCATGAGGCTAATCCCTGCCACTATACTTACATGAGGCTAATCCATGCATCCATACTTGCATGAGGCTAATCCCTGCCTCCATACTTGTATGAGGCTAATCCCTGCCTCCATACTTGCGTGAGGCTAAACCTTGACTCCATATCTACATGAGGCTAATCCTTGCCTCCATATCTGCACGAGGCTAATCCCTGCCTCCATACTTATATGAGACTAATCCCTACCTCTGTACTTGCATAAGGCTAATCCCTGCCTCCATACTTGCATGAGACTAATCCATGCATCCATACTTGCATGAGGCTAATCCCTGCCTCCATATTTGCATGAGGCTAATCCCTGCCTCCATACTTGCATGAGGCTAATCCTTGCCTCCCCATTTGCATGGGACTAAGAGTTGTTCCTCCTTGCATAAATATTGCTCTATTCTGGTACTATCTATTTTCTTTCAATTGGGCTAAACTCTGCCCTTCATTTCACAAGACTAAGACTTGTCTTGTAAACTTCATATTATTGCATCTCATGGGCTGAAATATCACCAACCTATCCAAAGGTGTCATAGTCTAAAAGGCATCATCCTCATAGCTAGAAGACAACATGCCATGGCCTGAGGATTTCTCAAATTTGGAGGCACCATCTCCATGGCCCGAGTACACCATTTCATGGCTTGTAAATCCCTCACCAAACAATTCATAATCCAGGACATCATGGTTTGAGGACGTCATCCTTAAACTATCCGAAGAACACTTTCATGGTCCAAAGGGAATGTGCATCATGTTTAATTTTTTTGCACAAATACATGTTCGTAGAATCTCTTTACCTGCAGGTGACTAGTAAGCAACCGCTATCCTAGCAGGAGCGACCTTGCTCCAGTTCCTTCAGCTATCTCAAACCTGGACCATTCACTATAATCACTCTTGCATCCAGTCCAAAATCTCGTGTCCGTCTTTGTAATGACTTCATCGGTATATTCCGCCAATGAATCTAGAACTACACATGGCCTGATTCCTGTAAAATCAGGAATATGTAGGTAGCTCAAAGATCAGAGTTGCTCAAAGATCAGAGTTTGGCCTCTATCTTTCAAAACATCTCATCTAGTCAAAATTGGCCATCATTTCTTTACCCGAAAACTCTTTCATCCTTCCCGGGTAAAGAGGAATTTTTCCCATAATATTCTCAAATCTATGCTTTGGCATCAATTAGTATTTTTTTAATATAATTCTGCATTTTAAAAAATATTCTAACTAATTTCTTCTAGTATTTTATTTATAAAACAATCGCTAATCGCATCACAGATAGTTTTATAATAATTTTTTATAGTTTAATTTTATCATTTGTATTTGTACTAAGTTTCAATTGTTGCACAAAGAGACACTTTTGTATATTCAGGCTGCAATTGTAATTACTTTACAATTATAGCCCACACACGCATTACTACATTAGTTTACCAGAAATAGCCTTTTATATATATTTTTAAAATATTAAGTAATTATTTTAGAATATTTTCAAGCACAAAAATTATTTTACAGCCTGTTACTTATTTTTTAAAAATTATTTTATCAGTTAAATAGGGTATTTAACAAATGGCCCTCTTATTTTCGGATTTGTCCTAATTACCTTGATACACCCCATATTTTCGTACGTGAAAAAAAATTCCATAAAGAAACTAATGAAATCTCGGAATGAGATGTTTACATCCTGCATTTTTGTATGTTGAAGTTTTATCGTAAGTTAATCGACGTAAGTTCATGAATGAGATTTACTTTAGGATTATAAGTACTACGCTATTTCAAACATGTGATAAGTTAATTCGTGTAGGTGAGAGGGTAAGCGGATCGAAGAAAATAAATTTCGTCGAAGTTTGTCATTTTGGGATAAAATACAACCCGAGCTAAAATACCCGATATTTATGGACTAGTGTCATACAAAATACTACATGACAATGATAGCAAGGTGTATAAAGTATGTCAAAAGTGAGTAATATTATGAGGGTGTTTGGATTGGCTTATTTTGAGTGTTTATTGGCTTTTAAGCACATTTCTAGTTTTTGAGGTGTTTGGCAATGATAAAAAGTGCTTAAAAACACTTACTTTTAGGGACAAAAAGTACAAAAATAAGCCAAAAACCAAAAGTTGGGTATTACCAACTTATGACTTTTGGCTTTTAGCTTATAAGCTACTTTTTAAAAGCCAATTCAAACATCCTCTATAAGTAAGTGGAGATAATTCTTAATTATGTGGGGTATTGATTAATGGGAAATTAACAAGTTATTAAGAAATTGGAGGATAATTTATTAAGATATTTTTGGATAAATCTTTGAACCCAACATGGCAGCTAGCTAAGTCAAGGAAAAAGACTATTGAATCATTTTATAGGGTGGCATAAAGAGAGCCTTTTTGTGGCTTAGTCATAATATAAGTGGGTCCCACAAACTCACAAATTAGCCCGTTTGGCCAAGCTGCAAAAAACAGCTTATTTTGAGAAGCAGTTTTTTTTAAAAGTGTTTTTCTCAAAAGTACTTTTGGTGAGAAGTAGTTTGTGTTTGGCTAATTGGTTTGAAAAGTACTTCTGAGCAGCAATTAGTATTTGGCCAAGCTGTTAAAACTGCTTCTAAGTGTATTTTTCTCAAAAGTGCTTCTCAAAAAAATGCTTTTGGAGAGAAGCTACTTTTTTCTGTTTCTCCAAAACTGCTTCTGCTTTTCCTCAAAAGCACTTTTTTTCCTTCCAGAAGCTTGGCCAAACACCTCAATTTTTGGCCAAAAGTGCTTTCAGAAAAAAAAAAAA
>MU779581.1:16422-57934 GCA_026770625.1 Nicotiana glauca | reverse complement strand
GATCATTCCACCACAGACGTAACTCCAAAGGGATCTTATGCAAAAATAATTCATTTTGAGTCGTGCTCATCCTGCACATTTATTAAGGTGATTTAATCATTTATTTATGAACTAAAAGAAAATCACTATATATATATTTTATTTTTCAATTCTAATTTTTACAAGTAAAAAAAACCCGACTTTGTCGCGGCCTTTCAGCACTTTCAAGAGAAGATTTTAAGGCTGTGCCCGCTAACCGTTAGGAAATGACTCAAGGTGGCCATTTTTTTTGCATAAACAGCCTTCCGGCGCCCTTTCGGGACATTCAGCTATTTTAACAAGAATAGCGTCACTTGTCTTATTTATAACAAAAATCAAAATTTGGAATTTTTCGGCTATTTTTTGCAAAAAGGTGTGGTTGGACCCGTCAAGGGTTGCCTACGTATCTCACACGTGGTGAGAATCAAACCAGCGTAGTTCAGGCAAATTAAAAAGCTATTTTGAAACAGATCACTTTTTTTTTTCATTTTTATTTTTGGCAAAAATCAAATTACAAAACTATTTCAAAGCAAAAATTTTTCATTTTTATTTTTATTAGTAAAACAAACTATATTTTTAATTTTTTTTTTGAAAAAAAGACAACATAACGACTTTATTTATTTTCAACAACCCAAAATAAAACTCTTTTATATTTTTCCTTTGCTTTAGTAAAACGAATTATTCAAGACCAAAACCTTTCCATTTTTCACCCTTTTTTTTTTACGAAATTTCGGCAGAGTTTCGACAGTATTCGGGCATCGGTTTTTCTAAAACTAAACAATTACTACTATTTTTTCTCTTTTTCTCTTTTTCTCAATTTCACAATTTTTTTTAAACCGATCAGCATGCAGGCCCGAGACAAATAAATGCAACACGTAAAATATATCATGGTGGTCTTTTCATACTTGGTTACCTGTCCTTGACGGACCCAACCCCTGTGTTGAGTCCCCTAAGTCATACATGATGCAAATAAGCGTCCCTATTCCAAGTTCAAAACCTAGTTATATGTTCTAGACTGTGTACCCGAACGGACAACTCGAGTCGAGGAGGGGGCTACGTACCGGGAACTAGAAGGCCATCCGGCTTAGTAACTTGTCCGGCCTCTTTCTTATTTCAGGGTATTGACACTAATAGAATAGGGAGTTTCAACCAGTAAGCACATCCCCGGAGGTGAGAAGAGAAGGGTTTTTGGCACAGTTTATACACAATTCAAACAGTATCAAAGCGGTAAACATTTAGCACATTAATCATGAACATGTAGGGAAATCAGATATAAACAAATACATCAATTATTCCGAGCTCGAATTCTTAAACCCTAAACTGAAGTTCTGGGTTTCTTTTCCCCAGCAGAGTCGCCAGAGCTGTCACACCTCCTTTTTACGTTTAATACACCTCGTTAAGGGCGTAAAGGAGTTTTTTCAATTAAAGGAAAATCGGAACGAGATTTATTATTATTTATTTAGAGTCGCCACTTGGGAGATTAATGGTGTCCCAAGTCACCGGTTGAATCCCGAACCGAGGAAAATATGACTCTGTTAACAGTCCGCGAACCAGAAATCCGGATAAGGAATTCTGTTAACCCGGGAGAAGGTGTTAGGTATTCTCGGATTCCGTGGTTCTAGCACGATCGCTCAACTGTTGTATTTAATTTTTTTATCTGATTTCAATACATGTTCTATTTTTATGTGCCTTTTGTTAATAACCCGCTTTTATTATATTTATTATTTATTTTATTTTTACAAGAATTACAACGTCGTGAAAATATATCTCGAACCACGCCGCACCAGTGCGCCTGCGGCTTTTAACACATTTCGACTTCATTGAGATTTGGATTTGGGTCACATAAATGTGCACCCGTATTTAGGAAGGTAATATTATTAACATACGCGCCTAAAGTGACTACGCGTTTATTATCTTTGGGGAAGATCGTGAAATTCGCTAAACGATCCTCCCAATTTCTAAGTATTTTTTTTATATAGCAATTGTTGAGGGCCCCGCCTTTTGTATTTAGTTTGGCGAGGCTCGTCTCATTATTTTATTTAAAGGTCAATCCTAAAAGCAATTATGATTTTTCTATTTTTATAATTAATTAACATTGTTAAATCACGCTAACAGTATCCCAATATTCAATCCAAACAGAATTTTAATGAGTAATTCCTCATCTCACACGGGTTGGGTCCACAAATGGTCTAAAAGAAGGAAAATGTGTAACTTCACAAAAGGACAGGCCTGTTCAGGTTTGGACGTGGGCCGTCTATTAATATGTTAAGGCCCAATTTGGTCTAAATAATGACTATCAATCAAACTAGGCCACAAATCCGATTTGATTAAGCTACTCAAACTACTCTAATGTATTCAAATTCAATAAGAATGATCTAAGTTATCAACTAGTTTTAAAATTATGAATATGAACGGATTATAACTACATCATTAACCCTAATGATTTTAGACAAAATGTAAATTGCATTTGCTTATTATGATATCTATTTTTTATCAATGCTAATTTGAAGCAGGCAAATTATCTTATGTAATTTTTAAGCTGAGAGTCAACAACATCAGAATGATTACACATTAAATCCTAAGTAGCAGCTTTACACAGCTACACATGACTGTGATCAAACTATTTCTGCAATTGCTATTTGAATAAATATCATTCACTTCAGCGATTTCCTAATAGAATTGCTAAATGACACATTGCAACTTAAGATTATTTGAACCTATTTTATAGCTACTGAAGTTAAATTAGACATTCAACTTATAATCATGAATCTGAAAATAACAGTCCGATAGTTCAGTTTTCATAAACAATACAAATTTTACATAAGTATGACTATTTCCTCTTACTAACAAACAGAATTTAAATGATTCAAAAATCAACTTAATGCTTCATCATATAGACTCCACATCAGAAAATTTGCATAGATCCTTCAAAGTTCAAACGAGAACAAGGACAATACCTGGAAATTGAAATGCAAATAGCAAAGGAAATGTCAGCAAAAGGCCAGGAACAAACAACAATATAGCACAACAGTAGATGTCAATGTTGAGCTTCAACAGGACAATAAAATCACAGCCAAATCCCAGGGTCAACTTGTTCAAATTGTTACCAGAAATAACTAGAATCAAACTTAATTAAACCTCCAAACAAACTCAAAATAGAACCAATTAACACTGCTGAACTTCCACCAGTAGAAATCAGATCAGTAAACTCGAAGCCTAAGAAGGAATTCTAATGTAACAGTGATTTTTTAGTTTTCAGAGATTTTTCTATTGTTTTTGAGTTTTTTGAAATGTTGAATTCTGAAATTTGGATCTAAGGAGGCAGAAATTACTTGGTAGAAGTTTCAGATTTTTCCAAACTTGTAAAATAAGGCATTTCAATGCCTATTTATAGAGTTAGAGTTGGAGGGAAATTCAAACTTCAGAATTTACTTATTAGTCCCTCTTTTATTTAAGTTTTACCCTTATTTTTAACTTGTAATTTCAATTAGCTACCCTTATTTGTTAAGATTTATACTACTACTCTCATCTAGAACCTTCTAATCTAGTGTAATTCCCTATCTACCCTCACTTCTCTTCAAAATCTACCCAATCACCCTTTTTCTATACCTAAAATACCCTCCCTTCCTTTGGTTTATTACTACTAGCTCTTTTTATATACCCAAAACACCCCTAAAACTTAAATGAATTTACTAATTAATCCTACTGCCATTCACCCTTTTACCCTTGAAACTTAATTGAATTTACTAATTAATCTTACTACCATTCACCCTTTTGCCCCTGAACTGCCAGATTTAACTATTAATTAACAAACTAATTATCAGAATTTAACAAATCTAATTTTAATTCTAACATTAACTAACTACTGATCAATATTTAACAACTATAACCAATCTTTATCAATCAAACATTACTAATATCAGAAACTAATCAAACATGAATCAACTCAAATCATTTGATATCAGATTTATTTACTTAACCAAAAAAAAAATTATTCAGAATTTTAAAAGAAATTAAAGACCTAACAATATTAAACTTTTAAACCTAAAATACTATTCTTTAAAATAGAAATTAAGTAAACTTAGTTAAACTAGTAACACACAGAAAACAATTAAAACATAAAAATACATACATGCAAAAGATAAAAGAAACAGAAAAAGGAAAAAGGAAAAAGGAAAAGACTTAGCTTTTTTTTTAGCCACTGGACAGTCTTTTTTAGGCACCCAAATCTTCAAGAACCAAGGAGAGGAGTCTTGTGGCAATTTTTTGTAAGCTTTGACTCACCAGAGAATTTTCAGAATCAAATTCGAGCCTCTCCAGTTGTATTTGAGGTTCAAGACTTTCAGAATCGTGTAGAGGAAGGCTAGGAGATGATTTGGTGTTAGTTTGAGTTAGATTGGGTGAGGTGTTGTTCGCCGGAGTTAGGGTTCCGGCGAAACAAATTTGGTTATTCGAGACGATGGGGACATACTTGAAAGAAGTGAGGTAGATGGGTGGAATGAGGGATTCAAGGTGGTCAGGTGGTGTAATTTTGGGGCTTGTTAGCGTAAGTGGTGTTTCCCGCCGGTAGGGTTCCGGCGGGGTCGACGGGGAGATGGAGGCGACTAGGGAAGGAAGATGAAGAGGGATAAAAATATTTTTTAGGGTTTTAATTTGTATTGATATATTAAAAGGGCAGTAATGAGCCACAACCGTTACATGAATTAAATTGAACGGCTCAGATTAGCCGGGCATCTATACGGTGTCATTTTATTTTTAATGAGATCAGGCCCTGTGACCGTTGGATCAAGGATTATCAAGGGCTGGGATTAAATCTTCCTAAAACGGGGTCATTTGGCTAGGGCTGAGGCTGACCGGATTTAAGAACGTTGGGCCTGGACTGGGTTTGGACGAAACAAATGGGCTGGATTGGTTCAAATTCGATTGGGCTCTCAAGAGCCCAATTTCCTTGTCTTCATTTTATTCTTTCATTTATTTATCTTGTATTTTACTCACATTATATTTGTGTTGTATTTTCATTTTTTTTTGTATATTTTTATTTTCCAGATTTACATATTGTTTTTTCTGATTTTATTAAATTGTGAGATTAAACTAAAACTAATTAAATCCTAAAATTTATTTAATAACTATTTTATAGCAATTCTCAATTAAAATAATAAAATGCTATTTTTTTGATTTTTCCTTAAAATTGTTCTAAAATTGTAAAATTAAAAATCCTAATGCATATGCATTTTTGTATTTTTAATATGAATTATTATGCAACTAATTATCACAAAAATGAAACAAATATCAACAAAATTTGTAAAAATAATAATAAAAAAATTATTTTGTTTGGATTTTAGGAATAATTTGCTTAGGGCAAAAATCACGTGCTCACAGTTAGCAGTATCGACCTTGAGTCCAGTGACCTCGAGATGGATCAAGAACAATAAAGCAAGAATAGTAAAGCTAAAGGATAATTCTGATGAAAAATGAGCGAGAAAAGTAAGAGAGTATATTCTTTGTCAATGATTAGATGATGTATACAAATGATTGTATCCCCTTTATATAATAGGGGAACCCTAAATTAGGTACATTTTTATTTACAGTAAAGAATCTTATTGGGGACAACTATCTAACCGCCTAGTATGGATTCGTACAAATCTGTTTTGGGATTTACGCCATGACCTTAGGGACATGGCAGGAATCTTGCTCATTCTGTTACAAATTCATAACGACATTATTTCGGGGTAGAGCATACTCGACTTCGATATCCATCGTACTTTGATCCTCGGGCATTGCACTCTATCTTCGAACTCGAGTCTGGTCCATCGAGCTCGAACTCGACCTTGCCTAAACTCGGCTTAAGGCGACCCCCCAGCCCGAAAAATCGAACATACCTGATTTCGACTGTGTATAGATAGTCCCCGCGTTTCTTAGAGTAAGACGATAATAAGCGGTTTGATCTTCGATGATTCGATGCCTTGATCATGATGTCAATCTCGTGATGTTAGTGGCTGAATAATTGAAAAGTCATTTCCGTATTATTCCCAGGTCATTAATTGGAGGCCGCTGATGATCGACTGTTTGGACTCCCCAACATTCTTAAGCGGCCTCTATAAATAGGCCAACTTCACGATTTTTGCAAACTTTACTTCTCAAATGATTCTTAAAATCCCTTTAACTCCTTAAACTTCTTTGAGTTCACCCTTCTCTCAATTTGCTCTTAGTATAGCATTTACTCCTTCTCTTCTCTTGAACTTACAAACCGCAATGGCTAAAACATCTGAAACTGTCCCTCAGAAAGAAAAAGCTTCTTCATCATCACGGCCGACCAGAGGTAGAGCGGTGGTTCCATCTCGTATCGAGGAGTGTATTCCCCTGCCGTGCGAACTAACTTATGATTTCAAAATGGATAAACCTGCATCGACACCAAGCCTACGTGAGCCCATGTCCCAATACATCTGCTTGATAACTGAAAATGAGCTCGAGTATGTGAAAGAGGACTGTAACTGGAAGAACAAACATGTAGTGATCCCTTCCCCTGAAGAGGACATCACTACTCATAAGGTAGGTACTTAAGCGTGTATATCTGCACATTCACGTTGGGTCCTGTAGATCCAGCTCTGGGTCCTATAGACCCAGTAATTCTTGATTTTTGCCAACAATACTAGGTGATGCTTGGCCAGATCTACCCTTCATTCTGGCGCATCGTTGACCTAATCAGATATTTCTCAAGCTTGGTCGAGGGTATGCCTTTCACCCTCGACCACCTGATTAGGCTATACAACCCTCGCCTTTATCGAGGTGGTCTGATAAAGCTGCAACACTGATCCATGAAATCCCTCTTCTCTAGCATCGATGAGGATAAGGCCGAGGATGGATAAGCCGGTTTGTCCGAATCAGGACCTCCGACCTGATTCTTGCTGAGAAGATGCCATTCCCCGAGGAATGGAACATGAAACATAAGTACATTTTTATCGGTAGTGACTTTATATTCTGCTTTACCTACTCTTTCTCGACCTCATCCTTTTCTCGATCTAATCCCTTTATGATGCTGCAGTTATTGCTTGGTTTCTTGGTGCGGTCTTAGACCTTGAAGTTTTGGGTTCGGCAACTGGCCTCTACTTTTTCATACGCGGAACGCAACTCGCATGACCTGGATAAGGGTCGATAGGAGGCTAAAAACCACGGTGAGTTCTCTTGTTTGCATACTTATGTTTCTTAGTGAAAAACTTAATTTATCTTTATGCAGGCCTCGGAGACGCTGTTTCTATGAGGCCGCCGCCTAGCAAAGAAGAAATCCCAAAGCCCTCCAAGAAAAAGAAAAGAATGAGAGGATCTCCTGTTAATTCCCCGAAGCCAAAGAAAAGCAAGCTTCGGAAGCCTAAGGCCGATACCATGGTTCTGTCTCCAGAAACGGCCCAACGCCTTCGGGATGAGGATGAAGAGAGGTAAGATGATGACTGCCTGTTGGTACTTTGAAAAAGAGGAAGCGATGATGCTTCGAAGATCGCTGAACCAATGGTGGCTGATGCGGTTCATTCTCGAACTTAAGAAATCTTGGAGGGGAGTTCGAGCAAAGTCCCCGAGTCATCGGGCAGCAAAAGAGCACCTCGTCTTGGAGGTCATTTGGAGGGTGAGACCGAGGGGCCTGGTTCTGAGGCCCTCCAATGAAAAGAGAATGTCCCAAGTGGATCACTTGGGGTAATCAACGTAGATGAATCGCCTCCTGGTCTAGAGTTATCCGAGGGGCAATTCCGGGATGCCTGGAATATGAGAACTCCTAATATTGGGATGATCCATGAAGGAAATGATATCTTTCGAGAGTGACTTTGAAGGTTCGAAGATGGTCCAGACCCAGATGCTTTATTTATTTTTGATGAGGCCCAACGACTTTTCAAACAAGTAATTTTCTGCCCTTAAAATTACGCCTATGCTTTATCCTTGTTGTTATGAGTCTAACTTTTCCCTTTTGTGAAGGCTGTGATGCTCCATCGAGAAGCATTTTCCAAGTCTCGAACTGAGCTTGCTTGATCTGAGGCCAAGATCAAGAAGCTTGCGTAAGAGAGGGATGGCCTTCAGTGCCTTTATGTTCGAAAAGAGGAGGAGATCAGGGATCTCCGAGTTGAGTTGGCGAAGGCTCATTGAGAACAGATCGAGCTTATTGAAAAAGTAATATACCCTCTGAGGATTTGTTATTCATTTGTCCTATTAGGTGACTAACACTTCAACTTTGTAGGCCCAGCAGAAGGGCGAGCTGGTGGAACTGTTTCAAGAGAAGCTCAAGATGAAGGATGCCGAGACCCTAGGATGGAAGCAATGTGTAGATCGTCTCGCCTATGAAAAAGATACTCTTTAGGAGCAACTGAATTTAATTTAACACCAGCTTCAAAGTTTAAAGGAGGAAATCTTGGCCCTAAGCCGCAAAATCGAGGATCTCGAAGCTAAATCTGCTGCTGAGCTTGCAAAAGCCAAATTTGATACAGAGGCATTTGTGTCTTCTTACCGAGCTAACACTGAAGCCGCTAACATTTGGGCATAGGAGATATTCACTACGACCGAAGTTAATTTATCATATGCTATCGACCATGCCAGGCGATAGCCCTCGAGAGAAAGCCTCGAGGAGGTGCACGCTCGTGGCTTTGACCTCCCATCTGATATTCAAGAAGCAAAGACTTTAGAGGAAGAAGCTACCACTTTGCTCTCAAATGACGAGGATTCTGCTAGTGGCTCTGAGAGTGAAGGAGATGAAGATGAGGTCCCCAAGGAGGAGGTTCACGAAGACGCGGTTCCCGAAGATGCAGCTCCCGAGGATGTGGCTTCTAGAGATGTAGCTCTCGAGGATATGGCCTCGAAGTAGATTAGGTTCCTTTATTTTGTTTTTATGTTTTTGTGTAAGGGCCCGTCGTGGGTATTGTAAATACATTTTGTAAACATCTCTTATAAATATAAAGAACCTCTTTGCTTCATCTTCGATTTATGTTGAATTTCGTTTCGTCTTCATTTGAAAAATTTGATGCTATAACTCTAATGATCCGTCCGAATATTGGCTTGGACTCAGAATATAATAAACCCTTAGGTTTTTATTAATCAATGGGCAAAATTTTATAATAGAATACCTCTTAAGGTTTATGTTAGTCCTCGAGCTAAGCTTAAGTCGAATTGACGCGAGCTTGGGATGATGGGACTCTTGAGTCCAAGTTGAGTGAGATTAAAGTCTCAAACTCCGCATGCTTCAGCCCTTAGGCTTTTTAAGTTGGGCCAATTCAGCCTCTAAAGCGGCTATAATTTTCCCCTCTTTTCGGCTAAAAGACTTAGTGACAATTTTTCTATGCCTTAGCATGTGTTTTTTGTACCCGTTGGGTTTTTTAGAGGTTTAATCTATTGGAAACTCATTTGTAATTCGTTTGTGTAATGATAATCGAATACCTCTTGTGCTTTTTTCAAAGGCTGATGTTATCGAAGCCTTCAAATTTTTCGAGGGTTGATCTTATTGAAGCCCTTTATCATTTTCTTTTACCGAGGGTAGCCTGATTTAACCGATTTTTTGAAGTGTTTGAAGGCCTTTAATTTATGGCGTAAGTCGGACGTCTCCGAGCCGTATTATTTTGGTTGTAGCCTTCGGGTATGTCTCTTGGACTTGTTTCCCGATAACCTTTCAAACTTGTTCGAATTGTCAGTCCCCGAGTATGATGGCCTTGGCCTTTATATCGAGGGGATGCCTCTTTGAGGTCTTATAAGCTCGAGTTTTTGATGAATCGGATGTGTTGACTATCAATGACAGTCCTCAAGTATTCGGGGTGCATTTGCGTTCTGGATCTTTAGCCATTTCTCATAGAATTATGAGTATGAAGTTCTCATAATAGTAGACTTTTTTAGACACAAAGTGTTTTGATATTGAAAGAATGCTTCTTTGGATAATTGATACAAGCGTACATGTTTTGCCTTCGGGACTCGACTATTTAATATGGACACGGTTCATCTGACCGTTTGGCCCATTATAAAGTTCTCCTATCGAGGCCCTCTTTTGCGTGAAGTATTTTCCTCGAAAATATAACCTCTGAGGGTGATGCCCCCCAATATTCAAGGTTGATTGAAAAGAAGCCTTGGATACTGTTGAGTTCTCCTTAGGTAGAACATAGTTATTTCCTCATTAAAAACCTCGCAGGTAAAACCCATTTGGGACAAAATCTGATCTAAGGAAAAAAGAGTGAAACGCCTGCTTTAAAACCTAAGGCCTTCGTGTAGAAAAGTGTCTTCGATATCTTCTATCGGTCACCTGCAATGGATTTGTTTTAAATTCACATGGACAAAAGGATAAAGTCATACCTTAGCAATAATATCATTTGAGTAGTGACACGTTCCAATTGTTTGGAAATTGTTCACCTTCCATTGTGCTAAATTTGTAAGATCCTTTATTGATAACTCCAAGGACTCGGTACGATCCTTCCCAATTCGGGCCTAGTTTTCCTTCATTCAGGTCTCGAGTATTGGGGTTGACTTTTCATAGTACTAAGTCCCCTATTCCAAAGTGTCGAAGGTTTGTCCTTCTATTGTAGTATCTCTCAATTCTTTGCTTCTGTGCGGCCATCCGAACAAGTGCTGCCTCTCGTTTTTCATCTAATAGCTCGAGGCTAGTATTCATAGCCTCGTGATTTGACTCCTCTGATGCATGTCGAAACCTGACGCTGGGTTCTCCAACCTCGACAGAGATAAGGGCCTCGGAGCCATATACTAAAGAGAATGGAGTTGCCCCTGTGCTAGACTTCGATGTTGTTCGATATGCCCAAAGGACCTCGGGTAGAACTTCTGTCCATTTTTCCATTTTCCTTTTGCATCGCCCAACATTTTCTTTAGGTTTTGAATGATGGTTTTGTTTGTGGACTCGGCCTGTCCATTTCCAGTTGGGTGGTATGGTGTTGATAAGATCCTCTTTATTTTATGTGCTTCGAGGAACTCCGTTACCTTGTTGCCGACGAATTGCTTTCCATTGTCACATACAATATCAGCAGGCATCCCGATCGACATATGATGTGGTCCCAGATCAAATCAATAACTTCCTATTCTCTGACCTTCTCGAAGGCCTTTGCTTCCACCCATTTAGAAAAATAATTAGTCATAAACAAAATGAATTTATCTTTACCTAGGGCCGTTGGTAGAGGGCTGACTATGTCCATTCCCTATTTTATGAATGGCCACGGGGATAAGACTGAGTGGAGTTGTTCTCCGGGCCGATAGATCATTGGTGCAAACTGTTGGCACTTATCACATTAACAGACTCCTTAGCATCTTTTTCTATGCTATCCCAGTAATACTCTGATCTGATAATTTTGCGAATCAAAGAGTCGGTGCCGGAGTGATTCCCACAAGTACCTTCGTGGATTTCTCATAGAACATAATCGGTGTCCCCCGACCCTAAACATACCGCCAATGGCTCATCGAACGTTCTCATGTTCAATGTTCCATCTTCATCTAATGCGAACCTAGAAGTCTTGGTTCGTAGAGCCCTCGATTCTTTGTGGTCCGATGGGAGTTTTCCATTTTTCAGATAATCGATATATTTATTCCTCTAGTCCCAAGTCAAACTCGTTGAATTTATCTCGGCATGACCCTCTTCAATCATAGACCTCGATAACTGGACGAAAGTCCCCAGGATGATATCATCTTCTTCAACCAAGGATCCCAAATTAGCAAGTACATCGGCCTCTCTATTTTGTCCTCAAGGAACATGATCCAGAGTCCACTTCTCAAAGCGGTGCAAAGTTACCTGTAGCTTATCCAAGTACTGTTTCATTTCCCTTCAAACTTCAAAACTTTTGTTTACTTGGTTTACCGCCAACAGTGAATCGCACTTGGCTTCAATGACTTCTGCCCCCAAGCTCTTAGCTAGCTCGAGACCTGCAATCATGGCCTCATACTCGACCTCATTATTAGTCAACCTAGAAGTTTTGATAGATTGTCTAATGGTACTACCTGTAGGTGGCTTCAAGACAATGCCAAGCCCGGTCCCTTTAACATTCGAGGCACTGTCCGTGAAAAGGGTCCATACCCCTGATGATATACCCAATCTTAGTAGGAGTTCTTTCTCCACTTCGGGTGCGAGAGTCGGTGTAAAATCGGCCTTGAAGTCAGCTAGGATTTGAGACTTGATGGCCGTTCGGGGTTGATATTCAATATCATACCCGCTAAGTTTGACGGCTCATTTGGTCAACCGGTCCGATAGTTCGGGCTTATGCAAAACATTTCGAAGGGGGTAAGTGGTTAATACACATATGGGATGACACTGAAAATATGGCTTTAGCTTTCTAGATGCGCTTATCAGTGCAAGTGCTAATTTTTCTAAGTGAGGTTATCTAGTTTCAGCATCTCCTGGAGTTCGGCTTACATAATAAACAGGGAATTGCGTACCTTGCTTTTCTTAAACTAGTACCCCACTTACCGTTATCTCAGATACTGCCAAATATAAGTAAAGCCTTTCATCTACCTTCAGAGGCTTGCTGGCATTCCTGGGTCCACGCAAAATCCTTTTACTTTTGGGCAAGGAAAAGAACCTATGACTCAGATTTGATGACCTCAAAATGAACCGACCCAAGGAAGATATTCGTCCTGTTAGCCTTTGCACGGCCTTCACACTATCCACGATCGTGATATCCTCGATGGACTTGATCTTGTCGGGGTTGATTTCGATACCCCGATTCGATACCATAAAGCCGAGGAACTTACCCGAGTCAACTCAGAAGGCAAATTTTTTCGGGTTAAGCTTCATGTTGTACTTCCTCAAGATTTTGATTATTTCCTGCAAATAAGTTAAATGGTCCTCTGCGCGCAGGGACTTAACCAACATATCATTAATGTAAACTTCCATCAATTTACCTATCTGTTCCTCGAACATTTTGTTAACTAGACGTTGGTATGTAGC
Source organism: Nicotiana glauca (assembly GCA_026770625.1). Classification (NCBI taxonomy): domain Eukaryota; kingdom Viridiplantae; phylum Streptophyta; class Magnoliopsida; order Solanales; family Solanaceae; genus Nicotiana; species Nicotiana glauca. The sequence goes on along the minus strand of MU779581.1, from coordinate 45,015 downwards.
TCCTGTATTCTTTTAGCCCGAAGGTCATTACGTGGTAACAATAAGTTCCAAATTTAGTGATAAACGAGGTCTTTTCCTGATCCTTCGGGTTCATCTGAATTTGATTGTACTTGGAGTAGGCGTCGAGAAAAGTTAGGATCTCTTGGCCAGCCGTGGCATCGATCGTACGATCGATGTTGGGCAGTGGGAAAGAGTCTTTTGGGCATGTTTGTTTCCTTTTTTAGGAACTAAAACTATGTTGGCTTACCATTCAAGGTATTTTACCTCCCGACTAGACCCTATTTTAAGAAATTTGGTTACCTCATCCTTTATGAATGCATGATTCACCATAGACTAGGGCCTCCTTTTTTGCTTTACCGGTTTGAACCTGGGGTCGAGGCTTAGCCGTTGTATTGTTATTTCCGGTGGAATCCCTATCATGTCTAAATGGGACCAAGAAAAGCAATCCATATTATCAATAAGAAATTGAATGAATTTTTTCTTAAGTTCAGGGGTTTATCCCGTTCCCAGGTATACCTTTCTCTCGAGCATGTACTCGATTAGTATGACCTTCTCCAGCTCCTCTACCATTGGCTTGGTTGCATCAGACTCTTTGGGAATGACAAAAGTTCGAGGAGTGAGGAAATCCTCTTCTTCATCTTTGATTACCTGTTCCTCCGGCTCGATCGAGACTCGGATCGATGATTGCTATTTGGCTACCTGCTTACCTTTTGTGTTTGACTTTTTAGAGGTTGAAGGCTCTAGTATCGGCATCACCTCATCAACTACAAACATTTCCTTTGTAGTGTGTTGCTCTCCGTAAACCATTTTTACGCCATCCTCTATCGGGAACTTCATCATCTGATGGAGAGTCGAAGGCACTGCCCTCATGTTGTGTATCGATGGTCTCCCGAAGAGTGCATTATACCTCATGTTGCCTTCTATGACATGGAATTTTGTATCTTGTCTGGTCCCAGCTACATTTACTAGTAGGATTATCTCCCCCCTTGTTGTTTCACTTGCCATGTTGAAGTAATTTAGGACCCGGGATACAAGTACAATCTGATCCTATAGGCCGAGCTATTCTACGACCCTCGATCTGATTATGTTTATTGACCTACGTGGATCCACTACAACATGTTTAGCTTGAATTTATATAAAAGAATAGAAATTACTTGGGCGTCATTGTGAGGCTGAGATATCCTTCTCCTTCCTCGTCATAGAATGATAGGGCGTCCTCGGGCACATAGCTCCGAGTCCATTTTTCTTTGGCGATCGACACCTTGGTGTGTTTGAACACTGATCACTTCCAACTCCGCACTACTAATGAGTAGCACAAACTAGTATTTGCAACCACTAATCTAGGTCGGGATCGAATTCACAGAGAGCTAGAATTGGAATCGAGTATCTATTTAGTTTAGGATTGCGTATGTGTTCCAAATTGCACTTCTTACATTTTTGGGTTTTCTTTATGATTCTATTTTTTTTATCAAACTACTAATTGAAAATGCAACTAGATTAAGCTAAGAGATAAATATTGCAAGTTGTATCTAATGGTTTAAAAGGCACTAGGATAGTGACATCCGCCTAGGTGGGAAATTGACGGGTACTTGAAATTAAGGCATAATTGACATGATTGGGGAATATGATATAACTGATGCACTACTTTACCTACTCTACACCTCTCGGTAGTTCAAGTGATTTTGCCCAATTGACTTTCTCAAAACCAATTGGGTATGCAAATTGGCACAAGCAACTAGGGTTCAAGACGGGTATTACTCTCTCGAGGTTTAACCCTTTAATTGGGAGTATCAATCTCTTGAGTACATCCCAATTCCTTGTTGGATCAATTTCGGAGACTTAGGCTCTCTTTCTCAAGAAGAGCCCAAATCAACTAAGCACAAACTAGTATTTGCAACCACTAATTTAGAAATAAACCAAGAAATTGATCCAAGAACCAAATCACCCATAATCAATTTAACCTTAAAATACAAGACCCATCAATTACCCACACTAGGGTTGAGCCACAACCCTAGCTATGGTGTCTAGCTACTCATATCCAAAGAAGGAAAACAAGAAATAGATGAAGATAAACACATATCAATTAATTTCTAAGTTAAATACAAAGATTCAATGTTGAAAAGTAAGTAAAAATGCCCAAAATGGCTAAGAAAAGTCGTTTCACGAGCGCAACTTACATATTACAATATCTGATACCTTAAAAATGGAAAAAGAATCTATTTATACTAAGTTGAAAAATTTGGACAAAATTGCCCCTGCGGGGTTAGTGCGTATCGCACAAAATGGAGCGCGGTCCTCACTAGGCTTTGGCCTTGAAAATTACCCTCTCTGAACTTGGACTCCGCGGACCGCAGAGAATGGACTGCGGCCGCGAAGGCTTCTAGCACGGTCCGCGTAAAATGGACAACAGACCTCAGAGTCTTGGAACTCTGAAAATGCATCTCTTTGAATCTAAGCATCGCGGACCGCAGAGAATAGACTGCGGCCGCGGTGCCTTTAGTGCGGACCGTACAAAACCTAGTGCGGCGGAACTGTCTTTTAGCCTGAAATTGCACTCTTTGAATCTCCTAGTGCAGACCGCACAAAGTGGTGTGCGACCACACTAGGCCTTTTCTGCCTGAGCTTGCCTTGTCTTTGGCACTTGTGCAAGTTTCACTCCTTTTGAGCCGATCTTTGACATTTTGTCACTTTGTTGATCAAACCTGTAATCAAGCACAACTTGTGAGCCTTTTGGGACTATTTTGTATGAATATTTGATCAAAGTATAAGCAAGAAGGAGTATAAAATGCATCAAAATCCCTAGTTATCAACTCCCCCAAACTTAAGTTTTTGCTTGTCCTCAAGAAAACAAAATAAGACCCACCCTTTAAGGGAAAATTCCAGAAATTTTCAGCTGTCCTAAAGCAACCTCAACTAGCATCAATTGGGACTAACAATTGCCCTAAATACAAATTAATCATTAACAACATTTTCTCTTTGAAAAATCATGGATCAAGTGCGACACAAGAGCATCAAGAGTTGACTCAACACATCAAAGAACTCTTTCAATTACTTTGGTCATTGTGGAACCCAAACTCACACATCCTTAACTCTCCCTAAGCAAACCTCACCTATAGAATAATGGCACGCGAAATGAGGTTAATGGGAATTCACTCATCTCTCTCAAGAAAAAGTCACAAGTCCGGCTCTAGGTACCATATGCTTGCCCCTTATGTGAGTATCCACTAATGTAAGCTTCATTCAACTCAAGATCATATAGGGATTTTGTGGAGACATTGTGAAAGCTTTTGATTCAGGGTAGGAATGTTTTGATCTAAGTAGGTTCCATCTTCCCTTAAGCACTTCTTTTGATTCATTTGGCACACATTCACTTGACTCTTTGAGTCATTTTCACTTCTTTCTAAGGGGTTAGTGAGACGCACTATCACTCTTTCTTATGCATTTCAAACCTTTTCTCCTTTTTCAACTTTCCACACCTTTTATTCTTTGCTTTTCTTCAATCCCTTTTTATTCTTTTTCACATTGAACATTCTTTTTGTCTTTTTGCTTTTCTTTCTTTTTCATTGCCTTTCCTTTTTTTTTTCATTTTTGTGCCTTTTTACCACTTTGTTGCAATCCTCATCTCTCCCCCCAAACTTATAGTTTTTCCATGTGCTAAAGGTAAAAACGGGTACCAAGAGAGGGTATCTTTTAGAACGGGTATAGGCTTGTATCATGGTTCTTGAAAGAAAAAGGTCTAAGGCTCAAAATGGTTAACTAGGGATCTTATCATTGGTAGGCTATGGAATTGTTCACGCTATCATTTGGATCAAGGAAAGCCTCTAATCATGCCTCAAGTCAAAATTCAACTAGGATTTCGCCTCAACAAACATTCAAGGCAAGTTCTAGACCAATGGCTCGGGACTTGGACTTGCAATTCAATTACTCACCACACAAGCTAAGGGATTGCTAAAGACATAGAGTCGGAGGCCCACAACGACCTTAGATATGATTTGAGCACACAATGGTCCCAAAAAATCACTTGATGATTATCGGTCAACACAAGAGTATCAAGGTCACGACTTTTACCATCCTAAACACAATAATTTGTCTTTGACCATAAGATCAAAGGCATATGTGCTAGGCCCAAGTGAAGCTTTGCTCGAGGCACCTTTAACTATTACTACTAAAATAAAAAGAAAAAAAGACTCAAACCCTTAAGAAGGTTGTCACGCCATCTATCATTGGGAAGAACCACCCGGTTCACTCAACACTCCACCTTTGGAAAGAACCGTGGCATTAAGAAAACCAAAGGCTTATTGCAAATTCCAAAAACAAAAAAAACTACGAATCACAAATAAGAAGCTAAAAATGAATTTTTTTGCGGAAAATAGAATGAGTATATACAAGAAGGGATTCGAATATACAATGGATGTGATGAATATATACAACGAGATATTACTTTATATACAGACCCAAAGTGAAATCAAAATACGATAAATGTAACAAAATCTCAGAATTATATACAAACCAAAGATAAAAAGATAAAGAAAATATCAAAATGTTAAATATATACAATTATCCAAATGTAGGGCCCACCCCTCAAATGAAAGTTGGCATTGTCCCCAATGCCAACTAGTCTAAATAAAGCATCAAAAGATAAGAGGGAAATAATATAGAAGACTCCCTAAGGCCTGTCTGTCTGCTTAGGGTCATGTGTGGTCCCTGGGTCCTCTTTGTGCTTTGGGACCTCAAACTGGTCCCATGTGGTCTGCTGCTCTGCTACTGGGACCTGGGCCTGGACCTGGACAGGCTCTGGAACTAGTACATCTTATGGCTGACTGGAGGAAGTCTCTTGTGGATCAGCCAGCTGAATGACTACATCATCAGCTCGAGGGATCATCTTTCTCCTCTCTAGAGGCCTCTGTGACTACTCCGACTGTGGATCGGCTGCAGGTACTGGGTCCTCAAGCAATAAGTCTAAAGGCAGGTAATCTGCCTTTAGCCTATCAACATCTGCATGTAGCTCCTTCACGGACTCCTTGGAGGCCCGTGTCTTTCTCATCTTCTTATGCTTATTAGCAAGCTCATTTAGAGCCTTGCTATGTGAATTAACTGCCTTTGAGAGCGCTGCGTGAGTGTCGAGGATCTTCTTCTAGTTGTCAAGTATTTGAGCGCATCCTCTATTGACTGGGGCACCTGTGGGGCTGGAGGAGCCGACTGAGCCTCTACAGTAGTGGTCAAGGTGGAGAACTTGGATGAGGTAGTCTGCATCCAGTTGTTTATGCTAATAAGGGCCTGGCTCAATCGGTGAGCAGTAATAGGATGGGCCCGGGAAGATAGGATCTCCGGGCCTGCTGACGTGGATGGACTGGGAGGAGTGGTTGTGGATGTAGATGGACTGGGAGGGATATCTGTAGAAGTGGAGCTAGGCTCAACAGGGGCTACTACCACAACTGGCTCTTTAGACTTGCCAGTTGGGGCTTTGAAATTCTTGCTTTTGGGGTTGTCATCCCCCTGCATGCTATACCAGGAAAATGGGGCTTTCGCCTTGACCTTGATGTCATAGGGCCTCTTGTCCACCTTCAATTCCCGAAAGTACATTGTGAGGGTGCTGCGGAAAGGATAGTTTCGGTCATGCTCTACACCCACAATGGAGATAATCCTCGATATCATATTCTCCACATTGATGGGGTACCCTTCCATAATGGAAGCCACTAACACAGCCCGGGAATAAGGAAGGGTGTTTTCATGTGTCTTGGGGTCCAACCGGCTACAAACAAAAGTCTCCCATCCCCGTGCTTCAAAGTTTAAGGTCCGTCTCAAGATCTTAACTCCAACGGTCAACTAGTCAAGGGTGGTACCTGGGATTGCCAGGTATGTGCTAGCCAGGGATGAACCTCCTCACCCATTTCCAACTTTGCCATGTACAATGTCTCATCCTCCTCGTTGAGGCCAAGTTATTCGTTGAGGTACTTCCCTTCAAATAAAACTATCAGATTTTGAACCTTGGTCATTTTGGAGCCCTTTTTTGATGTGGGCTACATTGCAGTAAAACTCTTTGACTATGTGTTCTTTGGCATCCACACACTCCTCCAGAAAATGTTCCCAGCCTGCTCTAGTCCTAAACTATCTTTGCACATTGGGGTTGAAGGGTAAAATGTCTTTATCAATGAAGCTCCTCTCCAGAATCAACTTTTTCACCAGCCACCACTCCCTAAATTTGTGGTACGCCACCTCACTTATGAATCTATCACACCAAACCTCCAGCTTCCTCATTCTATCAACACCCGCAACCCTTGGTTCTCCTCCTTCAGTTACCTCCTCATCGCCCTCTATTTCCTCCTCACCTCCTTCTCCACCCTCCCCTGATAATGAAGCTGTGGTGGAGGTAGAGTATTCCTCACTACCTGCTGCTGAGCCCTCAGACGACCTAGAAAAAACATATGTTGGTGCTTGGACAGTGGGTGGTGGTGGAGGAGTGTCTCTTAGCCTGAATCTCTCTGGCCAGTCTTCAACATATTCTGGCACGGATTTTGAAGAAATGTCCTGGGAGGGCTCATACTCACTCCCTGAGGAATGTGAAGCGGCTCTGTCAGCAGCTTTGATCAGCTTTCTTGTCTTCTAAATGTTTTCCCGGACTTGGGGAGTGAGTTTGATCATTTTCTTCTTCTCTCCCCTATAGGATTCACCTTTGCCCTGCTGTTTTGAGCCTTTTCCTCGTTGTTTAACCATTGTTTGCAAAAACAGTTCAATCAGGCTGTTAGTATCAATGCAATCAGTTAAGAACAATCTTTTAGAAGCAGGAAAGAAGAGTTGCAGACATGTTGTAGAAGTTGCCCAGTGCGGATCGCACAAAATGGTGTGCGGCCGTACTGGGGACACCGCGGACCGCATAAAATCAATCGCGGTCCGCACAAAGGTGGGGTTCAGACTACCCACACTTTGTATCTAGGCAGTGCGGACTGTACAAAATCAACCGCGGCTGCACTGCCTAAAGTTCACCTTCTCAGATTTCATTAGTGCGGACCGCACAAAATTGACTGCAGTCCGCACTAAGTGCGCACCAAACTAGGGTTTCAACATTTTTGATTTTAAGCACAATCTTTTCCCCTAATTCATGTTCCTACATGGATTCCCAGTTCATTAAACTGAATAATTCTAATCTAATTGAAAAAATTACCAACCCTAACCTACTTAATTGAAAAAGAACACGGAAAGCAAATAAAATTAGATGAAAAGAATAGAAAAATAAAGGAAAATTAACAATATTAAAGCTATGAAAGAGAAATTTTAGTATCAGATGTGAGATGAAAAGGATGATAACAATTCCAAGCAAAGAAAGATTAGTAAAGAAGCAGATGAACAGTGATTTAGGCTCTCAGAGTTAAAAGTGTGAAAAGAGTAAAAGGAGGCCTTCAAGCCCTATTTATAGAAAAAGGACTGGGACCTATTCTCACCTACCAGTGCAGACCGCACTGGGATATTTTGTTCAAGCTCAACTTAGCAACCTACTGCGGTTCGCACAAAATGGACCGCGACTGCAGTGGTCCACCACGGACCGCACAAAATCATCTGCGGTCGCGATGGCAAACTTCAGAGAGTCCTCTCATCATCCTTTACTATTGTAGTCCACACAAAATGGTAGTGTGGCAACACTGGAAACTTCAGAGACCTGTACATTTTTTCACTTATGTCCTGCACTGCATCAACTCAATCCTATAACATCTCACAAACCAGTTAGCCCAAAAATCAATCCTACACTACAATGAAAATCAAATAAAAACAAGAATGAAAAATACATGGGTTGCCTCCCAAGAAGCGCCTGATTTAACATCGCGGCATGACGCAGGTTACCATCACATCATTTGAAATGAAGAAGCGCCACCACGTGGATGTCATCAATTTTCCCAAGATAATGCTTGACCCGGTGCCCATTAACTCTGAATACTTTACCATTTTTGTTTTTCAAATCAAGAGCACCAAACGGGGTCATACATACCACTTCAAAAGGTCCACTCCATTAAGCTTTCCCGAAAACAGACGTAACCGGGAGTTGAACAAGAGAACCAAATCACCTAACTTTGATCTCCATTCCACGAGCATATTTATCATGAAGGTAATTAATCTTGTCCTTATACAAGGATGAACTGGAGTAGGCATGGAATCTGAATTTATCAAGTTCATTGAGTTGCTCCACATGAAGATTGGCTGCAACATCCCAGTCCAAATTTAGCTTCCTCAAAGTCCACATGGCCTTGTGCTCTATCTCAACTGGTAAATGGAAAGCTTTCCTACCCACCAACCTGTACGAAGACATACCAATAGGAGTCTTGAAAGCCGTCCTATAATCCCATAGAGCGCCATCCAACTTCTTCGACCAATCGGTCCTATTTGCATTGACCGTCTTTGACAATATGCTTTTGATTTCCCTGTTGGAGACTTCCACTTGACCACTTACTTGAGGGTGATAGAGGGTAGAAACTTTGTGATTGACACCATACTTTGAAAGCAAAGTGTCAAAAGCTCTATTGAAAAAATGGGATCCACCATCACTAATAATTGCCCGAGGCGTACCAAACCTTGTGAAAATGCTCTTCTTTAGAAATGCGACCACACTCCTAGCTTCATTGTTGGGCAAGGCCATGACCTCAACCCATTTTGAGACATAATCAACCGCTACAAAAATGTAGGTGTTTCCACACGAGCTTACAAAAGGGCCCATAAAATCGATACCCCATACATCAAAGATATCAACTTCGAGAATGGTATGTAGAGGCATCTCATCTTTCTTGGAAATCCCGCCCGCTCGTTGACATTGATCACACCTTTTTACTAGATCACTAGCATCTTTGAACAAGGTTTGCCAATAAATACCACAACTCAGAACTTTTGAAACCATTCTCACCCCTCCATGATGGCCACCATAGGGGGATGAATGACAAGCCTCTAGGATGCTAAATTACTTCTTCCCAGGTACACACCTCCGGATCACTCTGTCGGTGAAAATCTTGAACAAGTATGGCTCGTCCCAATAGAAATCCAAACTATCCTGCTTGAGCTTCTTCCTTTGGTTAGAAGAGAACTCATACGGGATTGTTCCGGTCACAAGGTAATTAGCAACATCGGCAAACCATGGCATATCATTCACTGACACCGAAAGGAGTTGTTCATCAGGAAATGAATCATTGATCTCTAGGACATCACAAGACCTCCCCTCCTCCTCCAAATGGGACAAGTGGTCTGCCACTTGGTTCTCACTACTCTTCCGATCCACAATTTCTAGATCAAACTCTTGACGTAGTAACACCCATCTCATCAACCTTGCTTTGGAGTCTTTCTTTGTTATCAAGTACCTATGGGCGGCATGATCAGTGTGCACTATGACCTTGGCCCCCATACGATATGGTCGAAACTTTTCCATTACGAACACTATGGCCAACAACTCTTTCTCGATAACCGTGTAGTTCAATTGATCATCATTCATTGTCTTTCTCGCATAGTACACCGGATGAAACATTTTGTTCACACATTGACCCAACACCGCTCCAACAGCAACATCGCTAGCATCACACATGAGCTCAAAAGGCAAGCTCCAATTAGGCGTGGTAATGATAGGAGTGGTGGTCAGCTTATGCTTGAGAAGTTCAAAGGCCTCCATGCATTTTTTATCAAACACGAACTTAGCATCTTTCTCTAGCAACTTGCACAAGGGATTAACTACCTTCGAAAAATGTTTAATGAACCTCCAGTAGAACCCTGCGTGCCCAAGAAAACTTCTAACTCCCTTGACGGTGGTAAGGGGAGGGAGCCTTAAAATCACATCAATCTTTGCTTTATCAACCTCAATACCATGTTTCAAAATTTTATGCCCAAGTACAATTCCTTCTTCCACCATAAAGTAGCATTTCTCCCAATTGAGAACAAGATTGGTTTCTTCACATCGGGCCAGGACTCTATCTAGATTTCCCAAACACTCTTCAAAAGAATCACTAACCACACTAAAATCTTCCATGAAAACCTCTAAAATATCTTCCACCATGTCGGTGAAAATATCCATCATGCATCGTTGGAATGTCGCCGGAGCATTGCACAAGCCAAACGACATCCGAGAGAAAGCAAAGGTGCCATATGGACAAGTAAAGTTGGTCTTCTCTTGGTCCTCCAGAGCGATTAAGATTTGATTATATCCCGAGTATCCATCCAAAAGGCAATAAAAGGCACGCCCTGCAAGGCGATCAAGCATTTGGTCAAGGAATGGCAGTGGGAAATGATCCTTGCGGGTAACCTTATTCAACTTCCGGTAGTCCATGCATACCCTCCATTCGGTAACTGTCTGAGTAGGAATAAGTTCATCGTTTTCATTTGTCACCACAGTCATACCATCCTTCTTCGGCACACATTGCACCAGAGAAGTCCATGAGCTATCAGAAATAGGGTACACAACCCCAACATCTAACCACTTTATCACTTCTTTCTTTACCACCTCTTGCATTGCTTCGTTCAATCTTCTTTGATGCTCCAAGGACGACTTTACATCATCCTCTAAGATAATTTTGTGCATACAGAATGTGGGGCTTATTCCCTGAATGTTGGCCAAAGTCCATCCAATTGCCCTCTTCCGCTTTTTGAGCACCGCCAAAGTGGCATCTATCTGCAAGTTAGTAAGACACGAGGAAAGAATAACTAATAAAGTAGAACTAGGGCCTAAGAATTCATACCCGAGTTATGGAGGAAGTGGTTTCAACTCCAACATCGGTGGCTCCTCAATTGATGGTTTTGTTGGTGGAGTGTTCCAGTTTTCAAGATCCAAAGACAATTTTCTAGGCTCATAGGAATAAGAGCCCATCCCATGTAAGGCATTCATGCACTCCACTGTACTTGCATCATCATAGACATCAAGATTTAATAGCACGGCCTCAAGGGGATCCTCCACATTGATCATAGCACTGGTGTCATCCGCGATCACAGCTATGACGAGGTCAACAAAAGAGCACACCTCGGTGCTATTGGTCTACTTCATAGATTTGTTCACATGAAAGATAACTTTTTCATCACCCACCCGGAAGGTGAGTTCCCCTACTTCCACATCTACCATTTCCTTCCATGTAGCTAGGAAAGGTTTACCCAAGATTATAGGAACTTCATAGTCCACCTCACAATCCAAAATCACAAAGTCCGCTGGCAAGATAAATTTGTCCACCCGAACAAGCACATCATCAATAATACCCAAAGGTCTCTTCATCGATCTATCCGCCATTTTGTAACCTCATGGAAGTTGGTCTAGGTTGCCCAATACCCAAAGTCTTAAGGCATCAAGTTGATAATAGCTCCTAAGTCACATAAAGCTTTGGCAAAATTAGCACTCCCAATGGTGCAAGGAATGGTGAAAGCACCGGGATCCTCTAGCTTCAGGGCCATCGAATGCACTATAGCACTAACTTGGTGAGTCATCTTTATAGTTTCACAATCCATGGAATGCTTCTTTGTGACCAAGTCTTTCATGAACTTTGCATAGCCTGGCATTTGTTCAAGAGCCTCCACCAAAGGCACGTTAATGGACAAGCTCTTCATCATATCAATGAACTTTTTGAACTGATTATCATTTCTCTACTTTGAGAGCCTTTGAGGATAAAGTGGAGGTGGCCTTGGCAAAGGAGCCTTGGCTTTTGGCACAACCGGCTCCAGCATGTCAATCACGTGTTCCCTACACAGGTTCACGGCATCTTGAGTTTCCACCTCGGCCTCTTTAATGTCAATCCTCACTTCATTGTTCATATTTTCATCAACCACATCTTCAACTACCAAAGGAACTTCATCTTCTTGAAACTCAACATCATCATCAACCACTTGCTTTTGTTTCGAGGCATTCACATCACCGGCTCTCCCACTTCTTGTCGTAACCGCCATGACATGATTGTTCCCACCCTTTGGGTTCACTATCGTATCACTTGGTAGAACACCCTTAGGGCGAGTATTCAATGATTGAGAGATTTGGCCTAATTGCACCTCTAAGTTTCTAATAGAGGTATTATGGGAAGCCAACTATGCGAATCCGCATTCTTCTTCATCATTTGTTCGAACATCATTTCAATTCTACCCATATCATTACCCGAAGAACTAGGATCTTGAGAAGGGAAAAGGGGTGGATTGTTCGGTTGTTGGTACATTGGGGGCCTTTGAAAGCCTTGCCCCGATTTCCTTGGTTCCCATTGTTCCATCCACCTTGATTGTTATTGTTGCCCCAATTGTTATTATTACCATTCCAATTCCCTTGGTTACCTTGATTGTTGTTCTGATTGCCCAATTGTTGTTTTAATTGTTGTTCCCCCAATTACCACTGTTTTGTTGTTGATTGCCCCAATTGCCCTAGGGTCGCCACTGTTGTTAGTTGGAAGAGTTGCCTCGTTGGCCTTGATAGTTATTCATATATTGAACCGCTTCATTTTGCTCATCATAGCCATCATTTTGAAACCCATCACAATCATCATCAAATTGCTCAGAATTCCCTTGGTTTTGTTGCCTTCTTTGCCTTCTCTTGTTTACAAGCATATTAACACTCTCCATGGCATTCACTTGGTGAGGATTTTGGACTTGTTGCAGTTGTGCCTTATCCAATTGGTTCATACTAGTTGTCAACTCCTCTATAGCTTGCCCATGGTCATGTAATTCCTTATGCAAATGAATAACCGTAGGGTCACCTTGAGGAACATTGGCTCTACTTTGCCATGCGGAGGACGTATCCGCCATCTCATCAAGAACGGCACAAGATTCATCATACAATAATTTCAATAAATTACCCCCATCTAGTTGATTGACTATGCATTGATTTTTAGTATTGATGCCTCGGTAGAAAGTTTGTTGCAACATATTCTCCGTCATGTCATTATTGGGGAATTCCTTCACCATCATTCTATACCGCTCCCAAATCTCATGTAAAAGTTTTGTGGGCTCCTACTTGAAGGCCAATATCTCATCTCGAATTGCCGCCATATGCCCGGGTGAGAAAAATTTAGCAATAAACTTATCCGCCAACTCATCCCAAGTTGTGATGGAACGGTTGGTAAGTCTCTCGAGCCAATCCAATGCCTTCCCCCGAAGTGAGAATGGGAAAAGTCTCAATCTAAGAGCATCCTCGGACACATTCATATGCTTGCTACCCCAACATGTATCCACGAATCCCTTGAGATGTTTGTAGGCATTTTGATCAGCAGCTCCCGTAAAATACACACGCTGCTCAAGTAAGGTCAATATCACATTAGTTATCTAAAAATTGCCCACCCGGATTCTAGGTGGGACAATAGCACTTACATATCATTGGTTCGGTAACACCCGAGGAACTGCTCTTGGAGGTGGCAGAGGAGGGGGGACATTTTCATTAGCATTGGCCTGGCGGCCTCGTCGTGGTCCGGGAGGTACAAGAGGAACCTCCTCCTCTCCAATATCATCAATCTGCTCCCACACAAGCACATTTCCAAGAAGGTCATTAGCATTTAAAGCCATTTGGTACCTGAAGTATTCACAAAACAAATTAGTAACAAAAAGGAAAGAAGGACAATACACAAAACTAACTAAATAGATAGCTAAAACCGTTAGCTCCCCGGCAACGACGCCAAAAAGTGATCACTTCCAACTCTGCACTACTAATGAGTAGCAATAGGGCCGCAATAGCTTTTACCTGATTTTGGGTCAGGATCGAATCCACAGAGAGCTAGAATTGAAATCGAGTACCTATTTAGTTTAGGATTGCGTATGTGTTCCAAATTGCACTTCTTATCATTTTTGGGTTTTCTTTATGATTCTATTTTTTTTATCAAACTACTAATTGGAAATGCAACTAGATTAAGCTAAGAGATAAATATTGCAAGTTGTATCTAATGGTTTAAAAGGCACTAGGGTAGTGACATCCGCCTAGGTGGGCAATTGATGGGTACTTGAAACTAAGGCATAATTGACATTATTAGGGAATATGATATAACCGTTGCACTACTTTACCCACTCTACACCTCTCGGTGGTTCAAGTGATTTTGCCCAATGGACTTTCTCAAGACCAATTAGGTATGCAAATTTGCACAAGCAACTAGGGTTCAAGACGAGTATTACTCTCTCGAGGTTTAACCCTTTAATTGGGACTATCAATCTCTTGAGTACATCCCAATTCCTTGTTGGATCAATTTCAGAGACTTAGCTTCTCTTTCTCGAGAAGAGCCCAAATCAACTAAGCACAAACTAGTTGTTTGCAACCACTAGTTCAGAAATAAACCAAGAAATTGATCCAAATACCAAACACCCATAGTCAGTTCAACCTTAAAATATATGACCCATAAATTACCCACACTAGGGTTAAGCCAACACCCTAGCAATAGGGTCTAGCTACTCATATTCAAAGAAGGAAAACAAGAAATAGATGAAAATAAACACATATTAGTAATTTCTAAGTTAAATACAAAGATTCAATGTTGAAAAGTAAGTAAAAATGCCCAAAATGGCTAAGAAAAGTCATCTCACGAGCGCAACTTACGTATTACAATATTCGATACCCTAAAAATGGAAAAAGAATCTATTTATACTAAGCTAAAAAAATGGACAAAATTGCCCCTGCGGGGATAGTGCGGACCGCACAAAATGGATCGCGGTTCGCACTGAGCTTTGGCCTTCAAAATTACCCTCTCTGAACTTAGGCTCCGCGGTCCACATAGAATGGACTGCGGCCGCAGAGGCTTCTAGTGCGTTCCACATAAAATGGACGGCGGACCGCAGAGTCTTGAAACTCTGAAAATGCATCTCTCTAAATCTAGGCATCGTGGACCGCAGAGAATGGACTGCGACCATGGTGCCTTCAGTGGGGACTGCATAAAACCTAGTGCGGCCACACTGATTTAAGCCTGAAATTCCACTCTCTGAATCTCCTAGTGCGGACCGCACAAAGTGGTGTGCGGCCGCACTGGGCCTGCTCTGCCTGAGCTTGCCTTGTCTTTGGAACTTGTGCAAGTTTCACTCTTTTTGAGCCTATCTTTGACATTTTGTCACTTCATTGATGAAACCTGCAATCAAGCACAACTTGTGAGCCTTTTGGGACTATTTTGTATGAATATTTGATCAAAGTATAAGGAAGAAGGAGTATAAATGCGTCAAAATCCCTAGTTATTAAACACAGGTCCTTGTGAGACATCGACACCGCCAACGATCATGTGGATTACATGTTGTGGTTTTTCCTACTTATTTTTTCTACTTGCATCTCTCTCCCTGAAGTGATTCTTTGCTCGATCTCTGAGAAATTCTCGAAGGTGACCCTCGCCGAACAACCGAGCTACCTCTTCCCTTATCTGCCTGCAATCTTCGGTTCTATGACCATGTATGCCATGATACTTACACATTAAGTTTAGATTCCTTTGGGAATGATCGGTTTGTATAGGCCTGGGACATTTGGTGTCTTTGATTATTCCAATAGTTGACATGATCCTTGATGCGTCTACACTGAAATTATACTTTGACAATCGAGGTGCTTCTGTGGGGTTGGTATGTTTATCGAACCCATTCTTACTCATGAGTCCCCAAAAGCTTTGACCTTAATCATTTCTCCGATTATATTGAGGAGCGTTTTGATCCGAGCTATTATTTTCCCGATCAATAGATGGTTGATACCGTTTCTCGTTTGACCTTGACTCCCTATTTGTATCACTCGGGGGCTTAGCTACCAACTTATTACGATTAATTGAACCCGAGGAGGCTCCCAACTGGTCATCCTCGACCCTGATCTTTGATTGATAACGATTATGCATGTATGACCATATCACAGTTGGATACTCGATCAGATTCTGCTTTAATTATCGAGACGCAATCGAACTCTTTCATTCAGAACTTACATAAAAGATTGTACTACCAAGTCATTCGAGACCGGTGGTAATTCCATTTGCTCCATCTGAAACCTAGACACGAACTCCCTCAACATCTCGTTATTCCTCTATTTTATCTTGAAAACTTCCGGTTTTCCTCGTCGCCACCTTTATGGCCCCGGTGTGTGCTTTCACGAAGGCGTCTACTAGCATAGCAAATGAATTAATAGAGTTAGGAGGCAAGTTGTGATACCAAATCATGGCTCCTTTCGACAAAGTTTCCCCAAATTTTTCAACAACACTAATTCGATCTCATTATCATTCAGGTCGTTTCCTTTAATCCCACAAGTGTATGAGGTAATATATTAATTAGGATCGGTTGTCCTGTTATATTTGGGTAAATCGGGCATGCAAAATATTTTATGCATGGGCATCGGAGCTGCGCTTTGAGGGAATGGTTTTTGTATGAACGTTTTGGCACCTAAACATTTCAAGACCGAAGGTGCTGATCGGAGCCAACCCTATACCACTATAGAGTGGCAAGAGCGATCGATGCAGTTTTTACCCAAAAGGTCGGGATCGAATCCACAAAGAGCTAAGAAAGGTTTGGAATTGGGTTCCTATCTGATCTAGCAATGTTCGATGTTCTTGATTGCACTTCCAATCATTCTTGTTTGTTCACTATTCTATTTTAATACTAATGATGTAGGAAAATAAGCTAAGTATGATATTTTTTTATGTGGTATTCTTAATTAGTAAAAAGGTACTAGGGAAGTGTCTTACTCCAAGGTGAGTATCTAACGGGATCTAAAACTTAGGGCAAAATTGTTATAGTTGGGATCATGATATAGCCATTGCACGTAACTACGCACTCTATACCTCCCAGTAGTTTGAGTGACTTTGCCCTAATTGGCTTACTCAAGTCCAATTAGATGTTCAAACATTGAAAGAAAAATTGGCTCAAGCCGGGTATTACTATCTCCAGGTTTAACCCTTTAATTAGGGCTTTCAATCTCTTGAATGCACCCCAATTCCTTGTTAGCATGAATTTCCTAAACATGGACTCTCTTTCTCAAGAAGAGCCTAAGTCAAAAAGGCACAAACTAGTGTTTGCAACCACCAATTCAATATATAAAGCATAAATCAAACTAAATATCATTCACCCATAAACATTTAAGCCCTAAAATAGAAGACCCATTAAATACCCACACTAGGGTTGAGCCACAACCCTAGCTAATGGGTCTAGCTACTCATAATCAAAGAGTAAATCAAAGATTTAGATGAAATATAACCCATAAAAAGTAAATACAAGATTAAAATCTAAGATTAATTGTTAAAGATATCTTAAAATTACTCAAAACGGCTGTTCACGTGCTTTACCAATTAAAATATGACCTAAAAATATGAAAAACAAGTGTTTATACACAACTAATGTTTTTGGACAAAAATGCCCTTACGGAGGTTCCGCTGATAGTGGAAAATGGACTGCTGCAGTGCTATGGTTACCCTGACCGTGTAAAATCAAGCGCGGACCGTGGTTATTCTCTTTTTAGCTGGTTCTGAACTTGCCTCTACTGGGAGCGGAAAAACTACCGCCTTAGCGCTCCTCCAAACGTGGCCGTAAAATAGGAGCGCGGACCGCGATCTTCAATTTGAGCTTCAGGCTGGGCTCTGTGATTTCCACGTCCGCTGAGGTCGATAAAATAATCACGGTTGCGTTAAAGCTACCGCTGCCATGTAATTTCACCACGGGCAGCGGTGATATGTTGAGCCCAAAACATCACTCTCTGAAATTTTCCACCGCTGAGAGCGTAAAGAAACTGCATCAGCGGTGGACCCTCCGCGTCAGTTTCTTCATTGTTAGTGCTCTTTTGACTCAGCTTTGACTTGTGCAGGTTTCACTCCTTTTTGAGCTGGTTTTGAATTCTTGTCCCTTTTTGACCAAACATTGCAAACAAGCACAATAAGTTAGCTTTCGGGAATACTTGTGCACACTCTTAATCCAAAACTTAAGCAAAAAAGAGCATAAAATACACTAGAATCCCTAGTTATCAACTCCTCCAAACTTAAGCTTTTGCTTGTCCTCAAACAAACAAAGTAATTCCCACCTCCTCAAGATAAAAGAAAGGAAAATTCAGTTGTCCTAAAGTGACCTCATCAAGAATCAATTGGGACTAACAGTTACCCTTAACTCAAATGCATTATTAACAATACACAACCTTTCAAGCACCATGGTTTTAGTGCGACACAAAAGCATCAAGAGTTGACACAACTCATCAAAGAAACTCTTTCTACTACACTGTCATTGTGGAACCCATACTCATACTCATACTCCTCAATTCTCCAAAAGCAAACCTCACTTTTAGATTGTAGCACTCAGAGCGAGGATTTTGGAAAACACACTCATCTCTCTCAAAGGAAGGTCACAAGTCCGTCTCTAAGTACTATAAGCTTGCCCCTTATATGAGTCACCACTAATATAAGCTCACTCAACTCAAGATCATATAGGGCTTCTGCGGGAATGTAATGAAGGCTTTTGGTTCAAGGTAGGATCAATTGGTCTATGAAGGTTTCATCTTTCCTTAAGAACTTCATTTGCTTCATTTTGGATCACATTTTCTTGACTCTTTGAGTCATTTACTTCTTTCTTAGGGGCTGGAGAGACACACTGTCGCTTTTTCTTGTTCATGTCAACCTTTTTTCTCCTTTCTAGTCTTTCCAAGCCTTTCATTTTTGCTTTTATTGAATCCCTTCATTTCTTCTATATTGTTTGCTTTCTTTTTGACCTTTTGGTTTTTCTTTCTTTTTCTTTTTCCTTCCTTTTTCTTCCTTTTTGTACCTTTCATCACTTTTGCATTCCTCGTCCTCCCCACAAACTTATGCTTTTGCCTTGTGCTAAGGAAAGATCGGGTGCCAAGATAGGATTATTTTAGAATGGATAAAGTCTTGTATCATGGTTTTTGAAAGAATAAGGGCTATGGCTCAACAGGGTTGACTAGGGATATCATCATTGGTGGGCTATGGATATTTTCAAGTCTCAATTAGGATCAAGAAGAGCCTATAATCACTTCTCAAGTTGAGCTACACTTAGGATTTCACCTACAAAGACATTCAGGGCAAGCTCTAGA
This sequence comes from Nicotiana glauca, assembly GCA_026770625.1. Lineage (NCBI taxonomy): Eukaryota > Viridiplantae > Streptophyta > Magnoliopsida > Solanales > Solanaceae > Nicotiana > Nicotiana glauca. The sequence continues at coordinate 26,072 of MU779581.1, read as the reverse complement.
CTTATTGGCATGAGACTTGGACTTGCAAATAAATACCTCACCACACAAGCTATAGGATTGCTAAAGAGACAGAATCGGGGGCCCACAACAACCTTAGCTAAGATTTGAGCAACACAAATGGTTTCGAAAAACCACTTGATGATTATTTAGTCAACTCAAGAGTCTCAAGGTCACAATTATCACCATCCTATACATACCAATATGTTTTTAACCATAAGGTAAAAGGTAAATGTGTTAGGCCCAAGTGAAGCTTTGCCTGAGGCACTATTACTCACTAGTTGCTATTTATATAAAAACTTAAAAGAAATAGACTCAAACACTTAAGAAGGTTATCATGCCATCCATCACCGGAAAAAGCCACCCGGTTCACACAAACTCATTAAGAAAACCAAAGGCTTATTGATCACAAAAACTTGTAAAATAAGAAGCTACGAACCAAAAAAAGTCTACTAAATGAAATAAGAAGCTATTCTATTAAGGAAAGTTGCAAAAGAAGTTATGAAGTAAAATGTGGAAAGTAAACTAAATATGTACAATAGGGAATTTAGACGAATAAGAGGGAATGAATATATACATGAAAAAGTAACTTTATATACATACCAAAATTGAAAAATAACGAAAAGTAAAGAAAATAAATGGTAAAGCTATATACATACCAAAAGTGAAAAAATAATAGTAAAGGAAAAGTAAGTGTCATATTTACATCCCAGTATCACAAATCAAAATAGGACCACCCTCTCAAATGAAAACTAGCATTGTCCTCAATGCTAAATAACCAAAAATAAGATCAAAAAAGGGTTAGCGAGTAGAGAAAACTCCCTATGGGTCCTCTGTCTACATGGGGTCCTGTGGCTGGGTGCTTGGATCACTTGGCATGGGGTCCTCCAGCTGAATATCCACATCATCTCCCTGGGGTATCACTCTCCTCCTTCCGAGCTCACCCTCAGTCTCCTGCTCCTGAACCTTCTCTACCTGAGCTACTGGAGCTGGATCCTCTAATAGAAGCTCCAATGGTAAGTCGCCAGCTGCCTTCATCTTCTCCACCTCTCCCCTCAATTGCTTCACCGACTCGTTTGAGGCCCGAGTCCTTTTCAGCTTCTTTGTCTACTTGCTCAGCTCCTTAATTAAATTTCCTTGAACTGCAAGAGCATCCATGATAAGCTTTTGGTTTTCTAGGAGCTTCTTTTGGTTGTCCAGAAGCTCCTTAAGAGTCTCCTCCACTAAAACTGGCATATGAGGCTGTGCGGGAACTGATTGGGCTGCCACTAAACTGGATAGCACAGACATATTAGAAGTTCCTGCCTGCATCCAATTATTGATGCTGGAGAGTGTTTGGTTCAACCTATAAGTAGTCAACGGGTATGCTGAGGAGGAGGGAACTGAGAGCGACATAGAAGTAGATGGTCCGGAGGCAGGATCCGGTATGACAATGGGAGGCTGTGAAGTAGTAACTACCACTGCTGGCTCTTCAGAATAGCCAGTACATGTAGTAGCTTTGCCTTTGGATCCCTTGGATTTAGGGTTGTAGGGACTCAGAAGACTGTACCATAAGAAGGGCTTCACCTTAATATCAAAATCTCTTTTCTCTGCCTCCTGATCCTCAAAGTACATGGTGAGGAAGTTTGGAAAGGGGTAAGATCTACACCCTCGTTGACCACTCTGGTGATCACCCTAAACATGATATTTCCGACATTGATTGGAAACCCTCCATGGTAGCCGCCACTACAATGGCCCGGGAAACCGTCATGTCACTATCGTGAGTAGTGGGATCTAGTCTGTTGCACACAAAGGTTTTCCAACCCTTAGCCTCAAAGTTTAGGGTGTTCCTCAAGATAGTAACCCCCGCTATCAACCATGCTGGAGTAGTAGCGGGCTGCCTCATCCATAGCCACATTCTTTAAGTAAAGTGACTCATCTTCATCATTGAATCCGAGGTAATCATTGATCGTTTTCCCATCAAACTTGACTTTCGAGTTCCGCACCTTAGTCACTTTTATGCCCCTTTTGATGTGGGAGGCATTGGCGTAGAATACCTTGACTAAGTGCTTATTAGCATCCGACAATTTGCTGGTAAAGTAGTCACATCCCATTCTTTCAGTAAAGTGCTACTTCACATTAGGGTTGTGAGGATGAAGATCCCGCTCTATGAACTGGCGCTCATGTATAAGTGACTTTTGAGGCCACCACTCCTCGAATTTGTGATATGCCAGCTCACTCACAAACCTTTGTTGCCATACCTCTGGGTTACTTGTCCTCTCCAAGCCTCCAGTCTGGGTATCCCCCCTCTCCCATTATCTGGTACCTCAACATCTACATATATGGGATCATGCCCAGGTGACAAAGCTGTAGGTGAAGCTGAAGACTCACTACTCTCTGATGATCCATCAGGCGATTCAGAAGAAGCAAGAGAGGCTGGGGGTGTAGGCTCATCTATCAGTCGCAATCTCCCCGGGAAGTCTGGTACATGTGTGGGTATCGAGTCACCCTTTGAGGCCTCCCGCGAGGAAACATACTCACTCCCCTCTGATTGGGAAGTAGCTCTATTTGCAGCTCGAATGTTTTTCCTCATTTTCCCGATTGATTTTCGTATTCCTGGGGTTAACTTAATTTTTCCTCGTCCCCTACCCCAGGAGGACTCTGCTTTCCCCTTTGTTTTCTCACCGGCACCTTTATATTTAACCATTTTCTGCAAACATAATCAGTGGAAGAGTGTTAGTACTGGTGCTAGAAGAAGCAGTGAAGAAAAGCAGCAGAACAATTTACAGGAAAAAAAATTGCAGACCGCTGTCAGCGGAAAATGAAGCGTGGCCGCGGTGTGATCATCGCTGTCGCGAAAAATGCATCGTGGCTGCAGAGGTGTGAGGATCAAAATACCCACCCTCTTATTCTATACTACTGCTGAGCGCAGAAAATTGAGTGAAACCGTGGAGGTTGCACCCCTGTCCGTAGAAAATCAACTGCGGCCACAGACCCATGATATTTGCTTCTCTGAACCTAACCACCGCTGACCGCGGAAAACCTCCACGACTGCGGAAGTCAAAATTGGCCCGAGTCAACCTAGGGTTTCAAATTGTTTATGCTTTTAACAATATCATCTACATTGTTAACCCCACTAGGTGTTCCTCAATAAATCCTAACTATTTTAAGCCTAATTTAATTAATACTAATGAACCCTAGGTCAAAACTAAGAGAAAAGAAGAAGAAGAAGTAAAAAGTATCAATTAAAAGAAAAATAAGTACAAAATTAAAGACTAATGAATGAGTGAAATTACCAGATGTGAAATGAGTGGTGAAAAATGAACTTTAGTTGTGTTTATGCAGATTAGGCTAAAGTGAACAGTGCAAATTTTGCTTGAGACTCAAAATATCGAAAAGGGTAAAATGCATATTGGTCTCCTATTTATAAGAAACACCTTAGGACCCATGACCACTCACCTGGCGCGGCCGCAGAAAATCACCACGGTCCGCGCTTGAGACAAATAGAAGGCCTTCATGATTTGACTACCGTTGAGAGTGGTAAATGGAACCCGGCCACAGTGGGGCACCACTGACTGCGAAGAATGCACCACGGACACGGTAGAAACTTCGGAGAAGTCTCATTTTGGACTTTTCAATCCCACGTCCGCCACTAATTTCTACCTCCGCGATAAGGCCACCGCTGACCATAAAATATTCAGCGCTGTTAGCGGTCCAACTTCAGAGAGTGCCAAATTTTCCCAGCTTTGTCCTGTGCGGCATCAAACATTCCTACACACATTTCACAATCAGTTAGTTCAAAAACAAATCCTACACTTAAAAGAAAATAAAAAAGAATAAAAACACATGGGTTGCCATCCAGGAAGTGCCTGATTTAACGTCGCGACACGATGCATGTTACCATCAATAACTTGAGATAGTGATTGATAGTGCTTCACTTTGTGCCCATTAACTCTGAAGATTTCACCATTTTTATTTTTCAAATCAAGAGTACCAAACAGAGTCACAAGCACCACCTCAAAAGGTCCACTCCATTTTGAGTTGAGCTTTCCCGAAAATAGTCATAATCGAGAGTTGAATAAGAGAACCAAGTCACATTCCTTGAATTCCTTGCCATGGGCATACTTGTCATGTAAGTACCTCATCTTGTCCTTATACAAGGATGAGCTGGAATAGGCATGAAATCGGAACTCATCAAGCTCATTGAGTTGCTGCACCCGAAGATTTGCTGCAACATCCCATTCAAGATTTAACTTTCTCAAAGCCGACATGGCCTTATGATCTAACTCAACTGGGAGATGGCAAGCTTTCCCAAACACCATCCAGTATAGAGACATACCAATCGGAGTCTTGTAAGCTGTCCTGTAAGCCCGTAAAGCATCATCCAGTTTCTTTGACCAGTCAGTCCTATTTGCATTAACTGTCTTCGATAATATGCTCATAATCTCCCTGTTGGAGACCTCAACTTGCCCACTAGCCTGAGGATGGTAAGGGGTAGAAATCTTATGATTTACACCATACTTTTCAAGTAAAGTGTCAAATGGCTTATTCCAAAAATGAGAACCCTCATCTCTGATGATTGCTCTATGAGTGCCAAACCAAGTAAAGATATTCTTCTTGAGAAAAGTCACCACACTTCGGGCCTCGTTGTTGGGTAAAGCCAAGGCCTCAACCCATTTGGACATATAATCAACGACCACTAGAATGTATGTGTTGCCACACGAACTCACAAAGGGTCCCATGAAGTCAATGCCCCACACATCAAATATGTCAACCTCAAGAATAGTGGTGAGAGGCATTTCATCCTTCTTTGAAATTCCACCTACTCTCTGACACTTATCACATCTATTCACAAGCTCACCCATATCCTTATACACTGTAGGCCAATATAAACAACAACTAAGCACCTTTGAAGCTGTCCTCGCCCCACCATGATGACCACCGTAGGGAGAGGAATAAAAAGCGTCCAGAATAATCATTTGCTCCTCTTCTGGAACACATCTCCGGATCACACCATCATTACAGATTTTGAACAAGTAAGGTTCATCCTAGTAGTAGTCCAAGATATCCCGTTTAAGCTTCTTATTTTGGTTAGAAGAGAGCTCATATGGAACAATACCGATCACAAGAAAGTTGGCAACATCTGCAAACCAAGGCATGCTATTCATAGATACAGAGAGGAGTTGCTCATCAGGGAATGAATCATTAATTTTAAGGCCATCAAGGGGCCTCCCCTCCTCCTCCAAGCGGGACAAGTGGTCCGCCACTTGGTCTTCACTCCCTTTCTGATCAACAATCTCAAGGTCAAACTGTTGAAGCATTAGAACCCATCTCATCAACCGATCCTTAGAATCCTTCTTTGTCATCAAGTAGCGGAGTGCTACATAGTCAGTATGAACTATTACCTAGGAACCCATGTATGAAGAACCGACCCGTCGTCTCATGTGTTAATGCTCTATTTTCCCCATTTATTGCTTCTTCATGTTTCATTATCGGTATGTGGTGTGTGAGAGTTGATTTGGATTGGTTTTGATAAGAAATGAGACACTTAGTCTCTTTAAGGGAAGACTTAAGTTGGAAAAGTCAACCGGATGTTGACTTATGAGTTATAGGTCTTGGATGTGATTTTCGGTGATTCGGCTAGCTTCGGGGGATGATTTGTGACTTAAGAGTGCGATCGGAATTGATTTTGGAGGTCCGGTGTAGAATTATGCTTGAATTGACGAGGTTAATATTTTGGCAAATTTCGGTTGATGGGTGAAATTTTGATCCAAGGGTCGGAATGGAATTCTGAGAGTTGCAGTAGCTTCATTAGGTGATTTTGGATATGTCTGCAAATTTTTAGGTCATTTGGACGTCAGTTGGTCGGTTTTTTGATCGAAAGTGCATTTCGGAAGTTTTTAAAGAACTTAGGCTTGAATCCAATGAGAATTGATGATTTTATTATTGTTTGATATGTTGTGATGATTGGAAAAAGTTTGGGTAATGTTTTAAGACATGTTGGTGCTTTTGGTTGAGGTCCCGGGGGCCTCGGGGTGAGTTCGGGTGGTTAAACGGAGAGTTTTTGAAGTTTGTTACATGTTGAGGTTTGTGGTATCTGTTGGTTTCGCACCTGCGGTTATGGGACCGCAGGTGCGGTCTCGCAGAAGCGAGCGGGAAGGTGCAAAAGCGGAAATTGGTCCATGTCAGGTTCCGCAGAAGCGGAAGTTTGGACCGCATAGGCGGTCCCGCTGGTGCGAAATTTGGGCCGCAGAAGCGGTCAAGGCCCTTAAGTGAAGGTCCGCATAAGCGGACGCGGACAGCAGATGAGGAGGTCGCAGAAGCGACATTAGTACCGCAGAAGCTGAATTGCCTGGTCAGTTATATTTAATTCTATCTTTGCAAATTTTTGAAAGAACCCAATATTTTCACTTCGGACTTGGATGTTTTGGTGCGATTTTTGAAGAGGGAATCAAGGGAATTCATTGAGGCAAGGAATTCTAAGCCTAAAACCTAAATCTTATGTGTTATTACATGAATTAAGGGTGAAAATCAAGGAAATTAGAAGTCAAAAATGGAGGTTAGGGCTTGAAACTTAAGAGAATGAAATTCTGGAGTTTGAGGGAGCATTTGAGCTCCGATTTTGGTAAATTTGATATGTATAGAATCGTGGTGAGATGAGGAATCCGGTAATGTGATTTTGAAATTTTTCGAGAAGCGGGCCCGGGGCTCGGGTTTTGCTAGTTTCAAGATTTCTGCTATTTCTCGGTTGTTTTCGATTGGGTATTATTCCCTTGGCATAGTGTAATGTATTCGCTCTGATTTTGGTTAGATTCGACGCGCTTGGAGGCCGATTTGAGGGGCAAAGGCGTCGCGAGCTAGAGATTCACCGGTTCAAGGTGAGTAATACTTGTAAATGATATCCTGAGGGTTTGAAACCCCGGATTTGCACATCGTAGTGCTGTATTGAGATGACTTGCACGCCGGATATGAGCGTGGGGTAGAGCATAGTTGGGGATTGTGACTTTGTCCATCCCGGTTGTTGATTTTTACTACGTATTTGGCTGAAACTACTTGTTATCATCATAATTTGGACTGATTACCATGTTTGGGCTTCGTGCCAACTATGTGAATCCTTCACGGATTGATATCGCAGTTTTCGCATTATTTTTGCATACTATTTGATCTCGGTCTAGTGTTTTAATGCTGTTTTGCAAATTTGGCCATTTTTCATGATTTGAAAACTTAAATGATACCTTACTGACATTTTGAACTGAGAACTGTTATTTGAATATTGCCCTAGTGGCTTATGTGCATTTCTGGATTGAGCATGGATCGAGCTGCGCACCGCAGCAACATTATATGTGCATCTCTGGACTGAGGATGGATCGGGCTGCGCGCCACAGTGGTGTGATATTGATATTGCGCTTGGGCTGTAGGAGCCTCTCCGGAGTCTGATCCCCCACAGTGAGCGCAGGTACCTAAATGGATCGGGCTGCGCGTCGCAGCGGTCATATGCATTGCATTACATTCATGCATTGGTTCCTATTTGTACTACGTGTCATGACATTCAACACTCGCATTTCATTGGCATACATGCTACTTCTTGCACCGTTGACCAGATACCCTGGTGTTATTTGTTGGTGGAGTGCTGTGCCCGAAGGGCTGACTTGTGTGCTGACTTGCACTATCTGATATCACATTCGTATGCTTGACTGTTGGAAAGGATATTTTCAAAAGAGGTTTTTACTGAGCCAGATATTTTCTAAAGGATTTTTCACGGCTTTACTGTTTTTCTCAAAAGATTTGCACTATCCCATATAGCATGATGGAGTGCTTTACGTGATTTCTTACCGCTCAGTTATTATTTACTCTTATTACTCACTGAGTTGGAATACTCACTTTACTCCCTGTACCTCGTGTGCAGTTGCAGGTATTTGTTCACCCGGAAGTGGGTTAATAGCTGAGTGAAGGTATTACTGCTGGTATACTACTGTAGTGGACAAGGTGACCGCCAGCATTCACGGCACCGGATTTCATCTTTTGATTTCAAATTTTATTTTGTATATTATTATTGGCCCAGTAGTGGTGTTCAGTCTTCTTTAGATGCTCGTGACTTGTGACACCCCGGTCGGGTTGTGTTGGGTTGTAGATATGGATTATTATTGTCATTAAGTTGCATTTATCTTTTCATTTATGTTTACTAAATTTTGAATGGGGCATCGTTGTTCTGTTGGCTGGCCTTGTCTTCACGAGAGGCGCCATCATGACCTAGTTTGGAAATTGGGTCGTGATAAGTTGGTATCAGAGCCTAGGTTACTAGGTCTCACGAGTCATAAGCAGGTTTAGTAGAGTCTCGCGGATCGGTACGGAGACGTTTGTATTTATCCTCGAGAGGCTGCAGAACCTTTAGGAATGCTTCACTTTCTTGGAATTCTTATCGTGCGTACTTGATTCAGCTTGGATATAACTCTTGAAATTCCTTCCACACGTCTGTATGCGCACGTGAGTGCTCAGCGTCAGATGTGCCTTGATGGCTTGTGATTCCCCGATCAAGGGGGCGAGATGTGATCTCCGTGAGTTTGATGTTGGGCCAGTCTGGAGGACTTATGGCCAGATCTTTGCCTATGGCTTGAGCACCGAGGTGCTGATTGTGTGAGCAAGTGTTTTGAACTTATATGTTCGGTATTTTCCCTATTAGCCGAAATGGCGGTTTGGTATTCATGTGATGAGTATGTTTGTATAGCGAGATGTATCTATATGACTTGGTAGTGACGAAGAAGTCTGCTGGATAATAGATGAACTGTTAAGTGTTCGATTTCTATTGTGATTTGATGTGTAGCCCGAGTTATGGGTGCATGAAGAATATTTTGTGTCTCCTAGTTGGGGAGTGTAGTGCATTTCATGTGGTACCTGAGTTCAGACCTAGGAAGGCTAAATAACTGTGTAATGCATATGACGGTGGAAGGTATGCAGAAATGTTAATTGAGGCGAAACAGGTGGGTTATCTCCCGCGGAGTGTTCTTAAGTGGTATGATCCCTCGTGTATGTTAGGAGGTCCCATGTGTAATTGAAGGGTACGTGTTGAAATTTGAAAATTTGGGTCGCTTAAGAGAATGGACTCAACTGATGTGGGGATAAATGCGAGATTTGCAGAGGATTTCAGTACTAGATGATCTGTGTTTTCACAACTTGTAAATGATTTGAGTTTAATCTTACTATGGTATAGTGGCACCATTAGAGTAAAAGTATTATGGGCTATTAAGTGTGTCCTGATATATGTCTTCGGGCCAAGTTGGGGAGGTTGCTATTGATTAGCTGATTGCACTGGTAGGAGCTATGTTGGTTCCGTTTCGAGCTAGGCTGGCGGATCAGTTTTGGTTGCAGAAATTGAGCCGAGGATGGCACGTGTGAAGGAAAATTTTGATAAAGGTTATACGATACTTCGTAGATGTGTGAATAATAGGATGTCTTGAGCTGTTGCTGGTAAAGAATGCTTAATGTATAGAGAAGGAAGATGGTTCTTTGTATTGGTATGAGATCATGTTCTGCGGTGTCAGAGTGCTAATAAGGAACGAGTAGTTTTGTTCGTTAAGTCAGATAATTTACAGTTGTGTAACAGTGAATGACTCTCGAGAATGGTTTTATTGTGTTCAAGATTTGGCATGTAATAATCAGGTGTCTTAAGGTTGTGT
>MU779581.1:2693-13568 GCA_026770625.1 Nicotiana glauca | reverse complement strand
GGCTGGGAAGGATTGCTTTCCTTAATTGGGCCTTTGTGACGGATGTCAGTATAGAGGTTTCTACCATTGATTCAGTTCCGGTATTGAGGGACTTTTTCGGATGCGTTCCTTGTGGTCGGGCATGTCGCTGGGCGAGATTGTGGATTTTGGTATTAATTTGGTATCGGGCACCGTATCGTACGGCTCCTGCATGAGTTATAGTAGTGGAAGGAGCAGCTTCAGGCTTCTTGGTAATAAGTTCGTTGGTAAGCTGATTGGATACGTGTTTAGCTTGAGTTGGCTTGGTTGGCCCCGAATTGTATTGATGAAGGATAGGTTGATCCGATCGTTATTGAACCTGCTAGTGATCTGGGGAGATCTATGAGTTGCTTTTTCTGTGCTGTGAGGCGTTATAATTTTCGGACTGTGGGCCCATATAGTGCGGTGCTATCGAGATTCATAGTGGAAGTTGGGTTTTGTAACTTACAACGCTATAAGTAGATATCATTATGCACTTAGTATGCTTACGATCGATACTCGGTATTTTGTTATAATGAGCAAATTTGGATCGATGTGCATCTCCATATGTGAGATATTTGTGTGGATCGGGTGGCACGCTGCCACGGGTATGTTATCTGGATCTGGTTGCATGCCACAATAGTGTGATGTTGAGAATAGTTTTCCATATGTTACTTTGTATGCCTTGCTTCCTGGTTTATAAGGAAAGTCTGTATTGGGTATTGCTCGGCGAATAGCGCATCAGTTGTGTCCTTTTAGGATTGAATGGTGTATATTACTTGCTTCACCGTGGGTGTGATGGATTGCTTGGTTTCAGACATCAATTTGTGCGTGGCTGTCGATTTTTGATCACAGTGTCTTGAGGTGCTTCAAGTGTAACAGTGTTGGGATAGGATCGCGCATTGTAGTGAGGCTGCGCGGAGTTATGACCTTTTGGGGTAGATTCATGTGTTCTATTCTATGATGTGAGACGGGGTCTCAGCCTTGTGTTGTGATGGTACTGATGAGCTTGAGGTACAACTCTTTTGTTTGAGTCAATTATCATGATTTGAGTATGTTCAGACCATTTCTCGTTGGTGCGTGTATTATGCAAGTTGTGGCTTAGGCTTGTATTGAGGTGTCATAACAACAGAGTAATGTGTTGGATTTGAGGTGATCGTTGGAGTCATTAATGAATACGAACAGAGTTGATTTCATCTTGTTAGAGAGATAATATCGAGGTTTGGCCCGGAAATCTGTTGTGATATTAGTCAAAGGGAAGTGGCTTCATGAATGGTTGATCTGAGGAAATGGTTACGGTTTATCGCGTGTTTCAATTGTCGTTGGCAGTATATGAAGGTGTTGGACAAAGACTTTAGCCAATAAAAGGTTTTCTATCGGTATTTGGTTGTTGTGGGCAACTGCTATGAATAGAAGTTATAGTTTCGAGTGTTTGGATTATGTGGTATGTCATATGATTTCACCTGAGGGTACAGGTTTGGGCTATTACAGCTAGTTCGGGCTTATTCTGAGTATAGATGTGAATTCCTGATCTTGTGTATGATTTCGGAAAGTGCAATGTGGTTCTACAGTTATGGTTTAGATGGACTGTGAAATTTCAGCTATATTGTGTTATCGGACCTATACGAGATAGGGTGACGTGGGATCACCCTAGGTATATGCTTGGTAAGGTCATTCAGCTATTGGTTGGTTTCTAGGACAACTCTAGGTACGCTCGAGGACGAGCGTTTGATTAAGTTGGGGAGGATGTGACGACCCGACCCATCGTCTCATGTGTTACAGCTCCATTTTCCCCGTTTATTGCTTCTTCAAGTTTCGTTGTCGGTATGTGGTGTGTGAGAGTTAATTTGGATTGGTTTTGATATGAAATGAGACACTTAGTCTCTTTAAGGGAAGGCTTAAGTTGGAAAAGTCAACCAGATGTTGACTTATGAGTTATAGGGCTCGGATGTAATTTCCAGTGATTTGGTTAGCTTCGAGGGATGATTTGTGACTTAGGAGTGCGATCGGAATTGATTTTGGAGGTCCGGTGTAAAATTAGGCTTGAATTGGCGAGGTTAATATTTTGGCGAATTCCGGTTGATGGGTGAGATTTTGATCCGAGGGTTGGAATGGAATTCTGAGAGTTGCAGTAGCTTCGTTAGGTGATTTTGGATATGTCTGCAAATTTTCAGGTCATTTGCACGTCAGTTGGTCGGGTTTTTGATCGAAAGTGCATTTCGGAAGTTTTTAAAGAACTTAGGCTTGAATCCGATGAGAATTGATGATTTTAGTGTTGTTTGATGTGTTGTGATGATTGGAACAAGTTTGGGTAATGTTTTAAGACATGTTGGTGCTTTTGGTTGAGGTCCCGGGGGCCTCGGGGTGAGTTCGGGTGGTTAAACGAAGAGTTTTTGTAGTTTGTTGCATGTTGAGGTTGCTGGTATCTGTTGGTTTCGCACCTGCGGTTGTGGGACCGCAGGTGTGGTCTCGCAGAAGCGAGCGGGAAGGCGCAAAAGCAAAAATTGGTCCATGTCAGGTTCCGCAGAAGCGGAAGTTTGGACCACATAGGCGGTCCCGCTAGCGCGAAATTTGGGCCGCAGATACGGTCAAGGCCCTTAAGTGAAGGTCCGCATAAGCGGACGCGGACCGCAGATGCGGAGGACGCAGAAGCGACATTAGTACCGCAGAATCGGAATTGCCTGGTCAGTTATATTTAATTCCATCTTCGCGAATTTTTGAAAGAACCCAATATTTTCACTTCGGACTTGGAGGTTTTGGTGCGATTTTTGGAGAAGGAATCAAGGGACTTCATTGATGTAAGGAATTCTAAGCCTTAAACCTAAATCCTATGTGTTATTACATGAATTAAGCATGAAAAATCAAAGAAATTAGAAGTCAAAAATGGAGTTTAGGGCTTGAAACTTAAGAGAATGAAATTCTGGAGTTTGAGGGAGAATTTAAGCTCCGATTTTGGTAAATTTGATATGTATAGACTCGTGGCGAGATGAGGAATCCGGTAATGTGAGTTTTGAATTTTTCGAGAAGCGGGCCCGAGGCTCGAGTTTTGCTAGTTTCGAGATTTATGCTATTTCTCGATTGTTTTCTATTGGGTATTGTTCCCTTGGCATATTGTAATGCATTTGCTCTGATTTTTGTTAGATTCGACGCACGTGGAGGCTGATTTGAGGGGCAAAGGTATCGCGAGCTAGAGATTCACCGGTTCGAGGTGAGTAATACTTGTAAGTGATATCCTGAGGGTTTGAAACCCCGGATTTGCACATCGTAGTGCTGTATTGAGGTGACTTGCACGCCAGATATGAGCGTGGGATAGAGCACCGTTGGGGATTGTAACTTGGTCCGTCCCGGTTGTTGATTTTTACTACGTATTTGACTGAAACTACTTGTTATCATCATAATTTGGACTGATTTTCATGTTTGGGCTTCGTGACAACTATTTGAATCCTTCAGGGATTGATATCGCAGTTTTTGCATTATTTTTGCATACTATTTGATCTCGGTCTAGTGTTTTAATGCTGTTTTGCAAATTCGGCCATTTTTCATGATTTAAAAACTTAAATGATACCTTACTGATGTTTTGAACTGAGAACTGTTATTTGAATATTTCCCTAGTGGCTTATGTGCATTTCTGGATTGAGCATGGATCGGGCTGCGCACCGCAGCAGTGCTAGATGTGCATCTCTGGAATGAGGATGGATCGGGCTGCCTGCCATAGCAGTGTGATATTGATATTGCGCTTGTGCTGTAGGAGCCCCTCCGGAGTCTGAACCCCCACAGTGAGCGCGGGTACCCAAATGGATCGGGCTGCGCGCCGCAGCGGTCATATGCATTTCATTACATTCATGCATTGGTTCCTATTTGTACTACGTGTCATGACATTCAGCACTCGCATTTCATTGGCATACATGCTACTTCTTGCATCGTTGACCAGATACCCTGGTGTTATTTGTTGGTGGAGTGCTGTGACCGAAGGGCTGAATTATGTGCTGACTTGCACTATCTGATATCGCATTCATATGCTTGACTGTTGGAAAGGATATTTTCAAAAGAGGTTTTTAACTGAGCCAGAAATTTTCTAAAGGATTTTTCACGGCTTTACTGTTTTTCTCAAAAGATTTGCACTGTCCCATATAGCATGGTGGAGTGCTTTACGTAATTTCTTACCGCTCAGTTATTATTTACTCTTATTACTTACTGAGTTGGAGTACTCACTTTACTCCTTGCACCTCGTGTGGAGTTGCAGGTATTTGTTCACCCGGAAGTGAGTTAATAGCTGAGTGAAGGTATTACTGCTGGTGTACTATTGTAGTGGACAAGGTGACCGCCAGCATTCACGTCACCGGACTTCATCTTTTGATTTCAGATTTTATTTTATATATTATTATTGGCCTAGTAGTGGTGTTCAGTCTTCTTTAGATGCTCGTGACTTATGACACTCCGGTCGGGGTGTGTTGGGTTGTAGATATGGATTATTATTGTCATTAAGTTGCATTTATCTATTCATTTATGTTTACTAAATTTTGAAAGGGGCGTCGTTGTTCTGTTGGCTGGCCTTGTCTTCACTAGAGGCGCCATCACGACCGGGTTTGGAAATTGCGTCGTGACACCATGAGATACAGCCTAAACTTCTCCATTGAAAAAACAATTGCTAATAACTCTTTTTCCATCACCGTGTAATTCACTTGAGCATCATTCATTGTTTTGCTTGCATAATACACTGGGTGAAACATCTTGTTTATCCTTTGACCCAAGACTGCTCTAACCGCAACATCACTTGCCTCACACATAAGCTCAAAAGGTAAGATCCAATTGTGTGCGGTTATAATATGAGTGGTTGTCAATTTGTACTTGAGATGTTCAAAAGCTTTCATGAATTCATCATTGAACATGAACTTTGCATCCTTTTCCAATATCTTGCACAAAGGATTCACTACCTTAGAAAAGTCTTTGATGAATCTTTGGTAAAACCCTGCATGCCCAAGAAAACTTCTAACCCCCTTGACTAAAGTAGGAGGAGGAAGATTTGAAATCAATTCAATATTAGCCTTGTCCACCTCTATTCCATTCTTTGAGATCTTATGGCCGAGGACAATGCCCTCCTCGACCATGAAGTGGCATTTTTCCCAGTTGAGCACAAGATTTGTCTCTTCACACCGGGACAACACTTTGTCAAGATTCTTCAAACACTCATCAAAGGAGTCACCCACAACAACACTGAAATCAACTATGAACACTTCCAAGAAATCCTCCACCATGTCGGTAAATATAGCCATCATAAACCGCCACAAACTGAATGGCACCGTGGAAATGCAAAGGTTCCGTACGAGCATGTGAAGGTGGTTTTTTCCTGATCTTCCGGAGCAATCAAAATCTAGTTGTAACTTGAGTACCCATCCAGAAAGTAGTAGAAGGCACGCCTAGAAAGTCTATCTAGCATTTGGTCAAGAAAGGGCAATGAAAAATAATCCTTGCGGGTCACGTTATTCATCTTTTGGTAGTCCATGCACCCCTCTATCCGGTGACAGTCCTGGCGGGAATCAACTCATTTTGCTCATTAGTAACTGTCACACCTAATTTTTCCTACCCCCGGAAGGGTATAAGGGAGTTTTTTCCAACTTAAAGTGACAATCGAAATAAGATTATTTATTTATTAAATTCAGAGTCGCCACTTGGGATAATTGTATGGTGTCCCAAGTCACCGGTTCAATCCCGAATCGAGGAAAAGATTGACTCTTTTTTTTACAGTCTGTGAACACAGAAATCCAGGTAAGGAATTTTGTTAACCGGCTGAAGGTGTTAGGCATTCCCGGATTCCGTGGTTCTAGCACGATCGCTCAACTATTATAATTGGCCTAATATCTGATTTTAATGCATGTTTTAGCCTATGGTTCAATTTTAACTTTATTAGCCGCTTTTAATTATTTATAAGGAAAATTGCAACGTCTTTTAAAATACGTCTCGAACCACGTCACATAAATGCACCCGCGATACTCGACATATTTTATCTAACATTGTTGAGATTTGGATTTGGGTCACATAAATGTGCACCCGAGTTTAGGAAGGTAAATTATTAAAATAACACGCCTAAAGCAACTACGCATTTTCACCTTTGCGAGGGCCATGGAAATTTAACTAAATGGCACGCCTCGATTTCTAAAAATATAAGTATTAATTAAATGAGGGCTATGCATTTTGAGATTTTATTTGGCACGGTACACCTCGATTCAATTTTTTAAAAGGAATTCTAACTAAACTTTGGAGGGCCATAAGCTATTTGTGTTATCTAATATGGCTCACCTCCACTAATTAATGGGCCTAGTTAATTAAAAAACTAAAGAGAATTTCGAATTTATCTAAAGCAAATACCCCAGTTCAATTGGAAACTAGCGAATTGCAGTCGCAAAACAAACTAATCAACTCATTTCGAATAATCCTTGGACCAGTAGCAATCCTCAATGAAGATAACTATATCGAAAAGAAAGAAGGCCATATGTGATAAAACAAACAACGGTCCAATCCATAAAGTCATTCAGGCCTAGGCCCAAATGAGCCCAAATTGATGAAACAACAAGCACCTCACGAGGTGTGTAATTGAATTTAACTGTTATTCAACTGGGCCAACTAATTGGCCCAGTTCTTGTGATTCAAATGGTTCACACCCAAATCAAATAATGCAAATCAAATTGTCATTAACGTGGAACGTAAGATCGAATTTATAGAATTAAATATGATTTTAAAACATCCAACACAAATTAACTAAGTTAAACTTCTAAATTCATCTTTATGCAACTTTGGGACAAAGACTGCTACATGATCAATCCAGCAACCAGACTAAATAACTACCAGGCTTAAGGAACAAGCCCAGATAGTAATGGTAGGCCATCTCCCTTGCAAATGACCTCAGAATCCAAGGCTCAAGGAGCCTGAACCCTATAAAGCAAAATGACCCCTTTACACTCAAACCAAGACTAATAAATCTCAGCATTACCCTATAGCTAATACACCAGGAGACCTTGAATACTACTGAGAACGCATGCTTGACTTCAGAATAATAAACATTCATGCGTGGATTCCAACTTGAGCTAGATTTCAAATACAACACAGAACTTCAAACCAATTAACTCTTTCTTAATACCAAACAATAACAAAATCTAGAGAAAACAGTCAACACATGAACTTTTAGGAGCATACATTCATTTAGTGCATATTAAAGCCATGGGACAATTAAGATAACATGTATGACTCAGAAATCAACACTAAAGATATAAAATAGAGCAAATGGAATGGAATTCAATTGTGACTCAGATTCAGTCAGGTTCAAACTTGAAGCACATCATTTGTTGACAATGATTTGGAAAAAAAATTACCTGAATGTAAGAGGAAAGCAAAAAAGAAATGAGGATTCAATAAACAACAAACAACATAACAGAACCCAGCAGTATCAATAAAATAGTAGAAACCTTTCAGCAGCTCAAAAACCCAGCTTTCAAAGCCCCAGAATCAAACCATATTCAAACGAGTGCAGAATTCAGACTTTCAGAGATTCTAGCTAGTGAAAAGGATCAGAAAATCAACACTAAACAGGATTTTGAGTTTTTTATCACAAAGAAAATGCAAGGAAATCAATGTTCTTTCCAAGTTTTTCGCAGTTTCAGTTTTTGTAGAATTTTTATCTCTTAAAATCTGCCTTGTTCAAGAAAAAAGTGTGCCTTTATAGGCAAGCTTTTAGGGCTGCAGAAATGCAACTAGTTTTGCACCCTAATCCTTTTTACATTTTCAGTTTTGCTCACCTGCACCTAATGTAATTATCAGATTTTCAAAATATCCCCAATTCCAGCTTTGTAGAAGCTTCCCTAACATGTTATGCAAGATTCCCGAAGCCAACTTTTCCAATCTACCCCTCAGACGCCTGAAAATTACCCCAGCAATCTTATGGGTCCATTTTGACCTAGTAAATAAAAAAAACCAAGTTAACGGGCTGCTCTTGCAAATGGGTCAGAAGTGACCCAAGGCCCAAACATGCAATTGATCCAAATCAAGATATGTGATCATATGTAAGGCAGAAGAGAACAATCACTTAATCTACCAGGTGAAACAAACATATATTAATTATCATAGATGTATTTATCTACATTTAAACAATACAAATAAGTCTATTTTACCGAAGATTAAATGTATTAGCAAACAAAACACACCAGATGAAACCTAAAAAAATGATGAAATAGAAACAAAGAAGTACGAGGAGGAGAATATACTGATTTGAAGATGAAATGATGAACGACGAATCTTGGCCAAGCAAATAGGAAGTCTACTGGAATTCGATATGTTTCGAAATGGGCCAAAGATTATACCAAGCGATTGCTCTTTCCAAGAACAAACAATTGGCATAAACTTCGGCATGAATCGAACTTCAAAGATCATTGAAATCAGCCAAAGCAACGGATTTAGGTTTCTATTGTTCTTTTTTGGAATTTCAGATTTGAAATTAAGGCAAATGGGCTGGGACTTTTGGGGTGAGGGGAGGCTAGGGATTGTGGGGTGAAGTTTTGGTGAAGGTTTGGATGTGGAACACCTGTGACAATGGAGGATTAGTTTTTGAGATGGAGGAGACGAAGTGCAGGGGCATTTTGGGTGAACTGAATTGTCTCTGAGTTATTTCATACATTCTTAAGTGAGAATGGATATGTGTTCTGGATTGTTGGATGAAGCCAGATGAAGGGCCAGGATTTGTTAGGGCTAACTGAACTCGAAATGATGCAGTTCCACTGCCTTACTATTATAACGACCCGGCCGGTCATTTTTGGAATTTACGCCCCGATTCCCCATTAACTGCTTTCCCTAAGTTTATTTCTGCTATTTTGGTTTGCCGGGATGTTCGGAATTAGGATTTGGAGTGTTTTGGGACACTTAGTCCCTAAATGAGAGCTTAAGAGTTGAAAAATGGTCCGTATTTGGAGCAGTGTGAAGACGACCTCAGAATGGAAATCCGATGGTTCCGTTAGCTCCGTTAGGTGATTTTGGGGTTGGGAGCGTGTTCGGAATGTTATTTGGAGGTCCGTATCTCTTTTAGGCTTAAAATGACGAAGTTTGAATTTTTGAAGTTTCCGGTCCGATAGTGGGTTTTTGATCCGAGGGTCGGATTTGAATTCCGGAAGTTTCTATAGCTCCGTCATGTCATTTGGGATGTGTGTGCAAAATTTCAGGTCATTCGGACAAGTTTTGGATAGGTTTTTGATCGAAAGTGTGTTTGGTTAGAATTTGAAGTTCATAGGCTTGAATCTTTGATTAATTCGTGTTTCCGGCATTGTTTTAGGTGGTTTAAGGATTTGAGCAAGTTTGAATGATGTTATGGGATATTTCCGTAGGTTTGGTTGAGGTCCCGGGGGCCTCGGATGTGTTACGGAGGCCCAACGGGGCATTTTGTGTTGAAAAACATTGCAGATTTTTCTGCTGTTGATGTTGCAAGTTTTTACCCTCTGCGATCGCCTACTCATCCATGCGATCGCGTAGTGTAATTTCTGAGGTGGCCCTTTTTCCTTCAACGCAATCGCATACTTCCCTCCTGCGATCTCATAGCTTCTGTTTTCCCTTCTCCGCGATCGCATATGTTTGTCTCCTTACCTTACGCGATTGCAGACACCTCCCTGCGTTTGCATAGACCATTTTCCAGGCCTTAAAATTTTTACTCTACGCGATCGCATTCCTTCTTATGCGATCGCAATGAAGAAAATCCCTGGGCAGAATATAACATTTCAAAACGAACCCTTCTTCCATTTTTACAAAAACTCAAGCTAGAGAGCTCGGTTTTGGGAGATTTTTTGAGGGATTTTCAGAGGCAACTATTGGGTAACGATTCCTTACTCTCTTATGATTTATACCCACTAATCTAACCTCGAATTCAACCTTTAATTTTGGATTTTATATGAAACTTGGGGTAAAAAAATCCTTAGACCTAATAGTGACGATTTGAATTTTTATATGGTTAGACTCGTGAGAGTACGAGGGTTCTGAAAATGTAAAAATATTTTGATTCCGAGACGTTGGCTGGAGGGGCATTTTGGTCATTTTACCTATTTTTGTGCCTTAGCTTTAATTTTGATAGTGTAATTAGTTACTTGCAATGTTATTTATAATATGCAATTGGTTTGAATAGATTTGGGCCACTCGGAGTCGGATACTCATGGCAAGGGCATTGTTTCTTAGCGGTTTCGTACCGGTTCGAGGTAAGTGGCTTGTCTAACCTTGTGTGGGGGACATCTTCCCTTAGGACATCTTATGTGTTGATTTAAATGCCTTGTACGCGAGGTGACGAGCATTTACTTGTGCAAATTGTTGAAAATCCACTTTACTTGAATTGCTCAAACTGTGTTTTTCTCCGTTACTTGACTGATTTAAATGCAAGATTAACCCTGTGTTATTTAGAGGAGTATGACTAGATAGAATTAACTGTCTAATTGCTTAATTGCTTTAATTGAAATTACGTGTAGCATGTTGGGCCAGAACTTAACGGTTATTTGTATTTGTGTATTTCATTCTCTGAGTATTTTCCCTGTTTTGGTTGTGTTTTTTTACATTAGGACTGCGGGTTCAATTCCCGGGAGATCCTCGCTATTGATATTATGGACTACGGGTTCGATTCCCGGGAAATCCTTGCTACTGATATGATGGACTACGGGTTCAATTCCCGGGAGATCCTTGCTACTGATATGATGGACTACAGGTTCAATTCCCGGGAGACCCAATGAATAGTTGAGGAATACTTGTTGTGTTATTTTCCTTACTTAGCTTAATTGTCATTGACTTGTAGCTTCTATCCTGTTTTATTGTTATTTCAGATAAATTCCTGATTTACACTGCTCATTATTGTTATTATATTTT